>OZ023269.1:31321993-31384493 GCA_964006375.1 Tillus elongatus
AGAGGAGAAACTATAAAATTTTCAAAGTAATTTTTCTGACATTTCTTGACCTTTTTGCGCCAAAAAAACTCAATCTATGTCTCTAATATACAATACATTTTGTTATCCACACAAAATATTTTGTTTTTGTGCGTTTTTCTGATAATCAGTGGCACCCAAATTTTTTTTTTCAAATGCCTCTAACTTTTTTTTCTTTTAACTTACAGATCTAAATTTCAGTATGTAGTTGATTTTTTATGGTATGCATACCAAATTTGGCTGCCCTAACTTTGTTATTTCTGGAAATATAAAAAAAAATTCGAACGAAAACACAAAATTCCTGGAAACACTGGGCCAATTTTCCTGGCTAACGAACTTAGCCAAGCCATTTGCAAAAAGAAGGTGTGATACATACATACACACACACACACACACACACACACACACACACACACACACACACACACACACACACACACACACACACACACACACACACACACACACACACACACACACACACAGAGAGAGAGAGAGAGAGAGAGAGAGAGAGAGAGAGAGAGAGAGAGAGAGAGAGAGAGAGAGAGAGAGAGAGAGAGAGAGAGAGAGAGAGAGAGAGAGAGAGAGAGAGAGAGAGAGAGAGAGAGAGAGAGAGAGAGAGAGAGAGAGAGAGAGAGAGAGAGAGAGAGAGAGAGAGAGAGAGAGAGAGAGAGAGACACACACACACACACACACACACACACACACACACACACACACACACACACACACACACACACACACACACACACACACACACACACACACACACACACACACACACACACACACACACACACACACACACACACACACACACACACACACACACACACACACACACACACACACACACACACACACACACACACATACATACATACATACATACATACATACATACATATATATATATATATATATATATATATATATATATATATATATATATATATATATATATATATATATATATATATAAACATAAAAACTGAAACTAACCCCGGACATGGGTACTAGGTGTCCTGATTTGAAGAATTTTTTTCAAAATTCAAAAGTCGGGATCTCCCCAGTGAATTTTCTCTACGAAAATCCACTTAAAATGTAGATATTATTCTTCAAGAAATTTAACTGGACAAATTTTCTGTAAACGCCTTGCAGGGGGGTCGTCAATATCTTTGTATAGTGGTTGTCAAACCTTTTGGTGCCTGTCATATGAAGAAAAAATACAGCCTTGAACGCTCCCAATATAAATACATAAAAGCATACAAGCATTAAGGGATTAGGAAATCATTAGTTTCATTGACTACCAATATAATCACAGAATCCGGTATTTAGATTCCGGACAATGGTGAAAATTAAAAAAAATTAAAGCAAGACTCATCTGAACAGGTGACGCGAAAAAAGAAAAAAACCAGGAAGAGTTTTTACCTGCTTAACGTTGCTATTAACTTTTTCTTACTGTTTTTAGCAAGAACTCATTTACGAAAGATTACAGAAGATATTTCTCGTCGCGATTTGTAATGAATCGATAGGAGACAGTATTTCCAATTTCTCTTGAGTTATTCAATTAAATCTACGGTGGGCTTACGCTTTTAATTAATCCATACTCTTTTTACCTATTGAAAAAGGCGAATTACAAAACTAGTTGAAATGAAATCGTGTTCATCATTCCACGCCTGCGTGAGCTTCAATGTAAAACTGGAATGAATAAATAGCGACAGATACAGAATCCCGTCTGATGAAATTTAAATGATTCAGGCAGTGTATCTAGTAGAAGTAAGCTCTATTGCATATTATATATTTACCTGGATCATGTTACCATGAATAGATGCATACAAAGTTCTGTTAACAAATCACTAATAGGAGACTGATAAACAAATCCTTTCCAAAAAATTACCTATCCATATCATAATTAGGAAAAGTAACGGTAAATAAAATATCGTCCTTTTGTGTTCTATCATCCTATCTTGAAAATGGGTGGAATATGCCAGCGACCTACCATTTTGGTTTAGCTATTTCATCTCCTACAGGGAGTAGGAATCTTTCTCCCAATATTTTTTAATCAAATAATTTATAAAAGACGTAGTCTATGGGTTTCTGAGACATCATTACCTTGATTGCTGTGTCAGAAGGTAAGTGTTTACTCGCTTTTTGAATAGCTGAAGATTATATTTCTTCTTAAATGTCACCAGCGGGCATGTCAAAGTTTGGATGCTTTAGGAAGGAAAGAGGATTCGTAACAATCTGTTCAACAAGTGGGTAGTTGACAATAAAGGCGTGCGCCTTATTGACAAAAGGCCGTAATCTGTAGTACCAATGCAGCAATCTCCGAGGAGCAATGTCTATGGTAGTATCGATAGAAGGTGCAGAGATCCCCAACCACCTGTAATCCAGACAAGTAAGCTTGATGCTTGATGAATATGAATAAATCTTTTATAAGGTTAAAAGGTCGCATTTAAATGAAATCTAGGAGGGACAAGGTGGTTTTAGGAGCAGCACTTCTGACATTAGAAGAATGTCTTAACAGTAGAACTCGTTCCAAAAAATTAGCTGAATTTTTAGAACTCATTTCATCAAAGCCGTCTTCACAACATAATAAAAACGGCCAAGGCCAACAAAAACTTCAAAGGATACTAATCCAAACGAATGCCATCGTGTTTACGAAATTCCTTGTTCCGACTGTTCCCGAACTTATATAGAACAAACATATCCACAATGGAATATATGAACACACCCTTGCGGTTACAAAAATAACCTCTCATGCATTGTATTAATACACGACACGAAATAGACTTCGACAATGCCAAAACCATAGCTCCAGTCTACAACTTCAAAGCTAGAATTATCTACGAAGCGACCGAGATCGAAAAACGTCCCGATTGTTTAAACAAGAGCGACGTTGGCCTTCGACCCACAGTTACCCGTAAACCTATTTATATCTGCATTGCAAATAAGCAACTCGGCCAAGAAATCAACAGACAGATTTACTGACCTATTACTTGGCTCAACAAATACTTCTAATATGAATAATGACTTCGACAACAACCCAATATAAATACATTTAATCCGCTCAATACCATCATTCCGATTCTGACCTTACCCACCCGACTAATGATCTAGATAAGGACCTAGGTAGACGCCTCACTATAAATACCAAAGCACCTTCGATCAGCAGTTGAACGCATTGAGACCTTAGTGACGATATCTAATAAGACTTGGGAAGTAGGCAGTTATAGGCCCTAAAATCAAATTACAGCAACCCAACCTACTCTTATCCACCGCTCTAAGGAACAGGAAGATTGGGGCCTTAAATTTAGTTTTTTTTAAAGTCCAAAACAGGAGTCGAAATGTTGAGTTTCAACAAATTCTGGACGGGGTTCACACCGACAACCAAGTATTTCTGACACTTATGAGCGTGGAGTTTTTCTTTTTATTATTGACAGTCCAGCAATAAAACCACGGTTGGCCCATAAATTGAAATAATAATAATAATAAAAAGTATCACACAATCAACATAAATAATCGAAATGCTGAGTTCTAACAAATTCTGGAAGGGGTTCACACCGACAACCAAGTATTTCTGACACTTATGACCGTGGAGTTTTTTTCTTTTTATTATTGACAGTCCAGTAATAAAACCACGGTTGGCCCATAACTTGAAATAATAATAATAAAAAGTATCACACAACCAACATAAATATTCAAAATGTCTTTCATTGTTTTTAAAAGAGTCAAGTCTCGCTAAAAACGATTCTCTTACATTCGAAAATGTTCTTTCTTGTCTCACTGCTCTAACTGCATTGAGAATACTAGCACTCAGGCCATCTAGATCATTTGGCCGCTCTTCATAACTTCATTTTTCAGGTGACCCCATAAAAAGAAGTTGCATACGTTTAAATCAGGCGACTGAGCTTGCCACTATTTCTCCCCGACGCCCAATCCATATGTTGTTTAAGAAAAAAAATTTTTTTAAGGAAGTTTCTAACTACAAAGCCAAACTGAGAAGGTGGTCCATCTTGCCAGAAACATACATCCTGATGGTTACGATGGCAATTTTATAGTTTTGGAACGGCACTTTCTCTGAACAAATTTGGATGTTTTTGAAATTTCCTTTGATAATGAATGGTCCAACTAACTTATCCCCAACAAAACACCAATGTTGGCCAGGTCGATAAAAAATAGCTACACCAGACTATGCCGCAACAAACGTACTTTATTGACTGTAGAATTAATTAATCATTAATCCTTTTTTCTTTTTTTTTCGGGCATCGACAGCTAAAGCCCTATTAATCATTAATTATAAATTTTTATTAGACGACGGCGATTTTTTTTTCTCAGAATTTTTAATATACAGCCCCACAAAAGTTTTGTGACCTGTGTATCAAATAAGAAACATTTGAATAATGCCGAAAGTAGGTAAGACAGGTAAATACAGTAAGCTCTCCAGCATATCCAACCCAGTTCACAATTACGCGGACTACAGCACCCTCCACTCAAATATACAATATTCTAAGCCTGTCTCTTCAGCCTAATTACATGAGGATCGCAGACTCATGGAGGGTTCTGTCTCTGTGGATCTTCAAAAAATATTAGACTTAGGAGGAAGAAATCTTGTAAAATTCAACTCCACCAAATCACAGTCTTGGTTTCTATCTCATAAGAGATACACCAACCCTAGACCCATCACAATGAACAACCAAGTTATTCAAAATAATGAGTCCTTTTCACTTGTTGGCATTTCTGTGGATCCAAATCTCAATTGGCACCAACATGTCACATCAATTGCAGAAGCGACTGCCAAGAAATTAGGTTTCCTCTTCCGGGCTCGCAAATGCTTTTCACCAGCTAATCTCTATACCTTATATAATTCACAAATAAGGCCAAACCTCGAATACTGCTCCCACATCTGGAGTGCTGCTGCCGCTTCTACACTCGCTATCCTGGACTCCATTCAGAAGAGAGCTATACGTCTAATCGGTGACCCTAGCCTCACCCAAAGTCTGCCATCCATTTCCCACCGACGTGCCGTTGGTGACCGCTCTCTTTTTATACATATCTGCACGGGCACTGCTCAGAGGAGCTTTCTTCCATAGTTCCTCCACCTGCTGCCCCCAACAGATCTACCAGGGAAACATAGCGAATCCACCCTTTTACTGCCCAGGTCACCAGACATAGAACATCTTGTTATCCCCGCTCTTGTGTCCCGAGGACTTCCAAGTTAATTAACAAGTTGCCTCTTTCCTCCTTGTCGACACCCACGGTACGATAGTATTTAGGTTGTAAGCCCTCGTGGTGTGTTGTTGAAATATATATATATATATATATATATATATATATATATATATATATATATATATATATATATATATATATATGCTGCAAAATATGGAATTAATTCATTAAAATATGAGCGATTTGTGTGCTGACAAAATGCTCGGACAAGTCAAGTTTTAAAAAATACACATTTTTGCATAAAATTTACGTTTCGCCCACCCTTACTCTTCAAATATGACGTCATCGACATTTTTTTTAAATGACATTCCCTGTTTTTTGTTTTTATCCTGATAATCATTCAATTGTCTACTCGGTATTTTTCTTGTATTTTTGAAAACTAAAGTTGACATGTCGGAGCATTTCGTCAAAACACAACTCGCTCAGATTTTAATGAATTTATTCCATAATTTTGTCGCTGACTATATAGTGCTGCTCCAGAATTAAAGACCATTATTGCTTGCATCCGATTCGATAAAGAAACCGAGTGTATTCTATTGAAAAATGCGGATAAGCCTTCACATTACTTTAATATTACTCAGATATTCAGTTTACCTGTATAAATTATAATGAATATCTGTTATTCATACGAAAGCAAAGCCATTTTAAACCTAAAAGTTACTGAAAACTTCTCTGCAACTGATCTAAATATTTTTTCGATATTACTTTTTTTAGATAGTCTTATCTGTCAAAATTTTTGAAAACAGTTGATATATCTGCTAAACAGTAGACATTTGGTACAGGGTGTGCTACATAGAGTTCCACTGATATGGTATAACGAATCACAAAATGCAATAACATATATAGGGATGATTCGTTTAAAAAAAAAATGTTATGTGAAATTATCGTATAACGTTTTTGTTTTCGACTTTCAAAAACCTGGGTAGGTGTCCCTATAATACGGTTGTTATCGATACCATTAGATATAAAAACGCTATATCGTTTTAAAATGCCATCACTAACGATGGACCATGCCGTACAACGTTTGGGAGCACTTCTGTAAGGCGGCTGTTGTGGTACTGGTTTTAATTGCCTATAATTTATATTCATAGATGTGTGACTTCCATAACTCGATCTTACTTATAACCTATATTGAGTTTTACAAAGTTTATAATGTCCAAGGTATTTGCCGTTAATAACTAACCAAATATTAAAAGCTTACCCGTAACCTGACCATAGAATTTGAAGTTGGTTAATTACCTGAAACAAAACAAAAATAGATTTTAATAAAATAAACACACAAACAACTTATAAATGTGTAACGTAAGTTTTAATTATAATCTTTAGTAGAAACTGTACCATCTGATATTTTGTATGATACTTAACGACACTGCGAACGCAGGGAACTCAAGTGTGTTAAGCGTCTATCAACCACCTAATCTGTATGCGTAGATAACATAAAGAAACTGAAACGTTAATGCACCTGAAACTAGAGATGTTTCACCCATTTACTAGTTGAAAGAGAGTCGGTTAGGAAGGGCTTGTTTGTAGTGAATTTTATAATAAAGAATAATTATAGTTAATACAGTGCATATTAGTTTATGTGATAACTGAATTTTGCAGTTCAGATAAGTACCCACTCGCTAAGTGTCTTGGTTCATTATAGCTAATAATATAATTCAGATAGCAGTAATTATTATGAGAATATACCTGGGTTGGTTATTATACAGAGGGATTAAATATTTACTGACAATTGCTAGATATTTAGAAATTATATTAAGAGCCACGTGTGCTGTAGTTATATGGTTACTAATTAGACTGCCTTACGTAGTTATAGTGATCGGGTCTGCTTTGTCTGGCCGGCAGGGGTCAAGTGGAGAACCCCCGGGCGGGGCACATAAATGTAAGACCTGGATTGGTCTGTAATGTGCCATAACCTCTGGGTATGTAAAGTTGCGGGTACGTTCGAACAGCGTGCCTGGTCTGCTGTACCCAGGCCGCGCTACCTTAGGCCTAAGGTAATGGCGGGGACAAAGCAGGGCCCTTTTGTATTTATTGACATGATATGCTTTATTAATGAGTTGTTGCAATTATAGACAGTTGTTTTAGTACCATATTTAAGGGATATTTAGGATCAAACATGTATTGACTTAAATGGGGGATTTATGTTACACAAGGTTGAGCTGGACACTTGGTTTATCTTTTATTGCACAGGTTTAGAAACTACAAGCTCGTCCTTCTCTTCTGTCAACTAAAGCGGTGAGTGTCGATTAATATGTGTTTGTTTACTTAAAAAATAAATAATATCCTGACGGCCCTCTATCTGTGACTTGTCGTGTGTTACAAATGCATTTTTAAATACTTATTTGTAATTATGTGCCCAAACCTACTATAGGTACAAGAAAATATTAACTCCATGCAGAATGACGACAAATCTTCCCTCGTATTAGTAAATAGTAGTTATTTGCTCAGAAGAATTTTATATTAACTATTATTACAATTATTGCAAGTGAAAAAATAGTATTACACACATCATTCACAATGCAATATGGTACTTCCGTGGACCACACAAGAATTTAGAGAATTTTCGTAGAACAAAATTTGGTTATAACAAGATCACGACTTTACGACTTTCAAAACCTTCTCAACTTAGAACAAACTAGGTTGCTAAAACACATCTAGACGGTTAGTGTCCTCAAATAAATAAATAAAAGTCTGGACGCAGCAAGTGCCTTATAGTAGTGAATTTTCATTAAAATGCTTTTAATATCAAATATGTCTGTTTTGTAAATATAGCAGGCATCAAATTTAGTTACCAATATAACCTATATAGTAGAAACAAGGTATCATATTTGAAAATGTTCCAAAATTTTCTGAAAACAGACTTTAAATATTTCCTAAAAAACTGGTTTCCTGGCCAACCAACCTTAGGTTAATAGCCAATTGAGCTATTGAAACTTCAAGCGTTTAATGCATGTTCGCTACCATAGCACACTTGCTGCGTCCTGAATTTCTTTTCTTACCAACATGCATTATATTTCGATGGAAAATGCAAAATGCAATAAAATAAAGCATATTCATTAAAGAAAATTGTATCACCAACGACTTATGGGCCACCTGTGATTGTAAAAATAGTTTTATAAGATGCAGCTCAACACACCCTATAATTAACGTATACAATTTTTTCTCGTATCTTGTATAATAATAACGAATGTTGAGCTTTGCCATAGAAATGCGTCACCCTGTATATATGAAAACAGATAAAAACTGAAACTAATCTCGGATATGAATTCTAGGAGGCATAGTTCGCGCTCATTTGAAGAAATCTTTTTAAAATTTAAAAGTGGCGCTCCTCCCGATAGCGAATTTTTTCTACGAAAAAGCGCTAAAAATTGTGGACCATTAAACAACAAACTCTATAACTAAAACTACCGCCCAAGCATCAGAGGAAGGGTCTATTTGAAATGAATGTTCTGGAAATATTTTACTAAAATGAAGGATAATAACGATTGAAGCTGAATCTCAAAAGTTTGTAAAAAACTTTCCTTGCTACATTTTTTCTACGTAACCGGCATTCATTACAGGTTCTTTGCCCAAATTTTGACAATTTTGACGTTAAAATTCGCGATTTTTTTTCTTTAAATGCTTATAACTTCTTTGCCTTTTAGCTTACAGATGTCAACTTTAGTACATAATTTACTTTTTATGATACACATTGACCTGCCAAATTTAGTTGCCATAGCTTTGTTATTTCCGGAGATATAAAAATTTTCTAAAAGAAAACCCAATTTTTTTTTCCGGAAAAGCATACTGATTTTCCTGGCTAACGAAGTTATCCAAGCCACTTGCAAAAGGAAAGGAACTCACCAAACTTGATCTAAATGGGCATGTTATTTTTTGACTTATCAGTGTCATATATATATATATATATATATATATATATATATATATATATATATATATATATATATATATATATATATATATATATATATATATATATATATATATATATATATATATATATATATATATATATATATATATATATATATATATATATATATATATATATATATATATATATATATATATATATATATATATATACAGGGTGACTTACAACGCAATGGACACAAATTTTATGCGTGTAAATGACTTCAAAACATGCCGATTTCGTATATAAAATTTTTATCTGACGCCGATGGTTGGTGAGATATCGACCTTGGCAGCTTCTTTAATAATTACAAGAAACATCTGTATTGTAGCAATGCCCCAACATAGAACAAACAACTTTGGTATATGGTTTTCTTTTATTCACGTCGTTATTTGACAAAAAAATTAATTAGATATAAACCCACAAAGGGGTGAATTAGGGGTGGGTCACCCTTTAAATGACATGTTTTTCTCAAACCCCAACTTAATTAAATGCTAGACTCCATCAGTTTAATAGCAAATTAAATTTTGCAGAGTTGTCTCCTCTTGTCAATTTTTCAATAAACCACCCGTTTTTGAGAAAATTGAGATTTTTTGAGTTGAGATCTAAACAAAATTATGTCCCTTGAAACCTTTATAAAACACTAACATATCTGAAATTTAACAAACGCTATTAAAGACTTTAAGTGACTTTATAGAAACAGAATTTATTTTTGGCCGATCTATTTAGTTTTGACTTCATCTCACGACGTTCATAAAAGAAAACCATCTACCAAATTTGGTTGTTGTTGGGGCATTGCTACAATATAGATGTTTCTTGTAATTATTAAAGAATCTTCCGAGGTCAATAACTCGCCAACCATGGGCGTCAGAGAAAAATTTTGTATAAAAAATCGGCATGTTTTGAGGTCCTCTACACGCACACATTCTGTGTCGGTTGCGTTACGAATCACCCTATATATATATATATATATATATATATATATATATATATATATATATATATATATATATATATATATATATACATATACATGTACAGTGCCCGTCTAAAGTCCGTTCCCCCCTACTAAGTTTTGAAGCACCTGGTATATTGTAACAAAATTTAGAGGGCTCAAATAAGATGTACAACCCACCGATTTTATGGAAAAAGGAACGCTGCAAGTTTAAAAATGGCGGCGAAGCGCCATCTTGAATTACTTTTTTTAATGAAACACCCAGTAGATTATTCTGTTTTCTAAATCTTATAATTCTGAACATTTCTCTTACATACACTTTTTCCTAAATTTGATCGTTCTCGGCACATTAACGTCTTAAAAGTGACATTTCGGGTTAAAGTGAAATATGGATTCAACTAAAAACCAAAATCCATGTTTCACTTTAACCCGCAATATATATATATATATATATATATATATATATATATATATATATATATATATATATATATATATATATATATATATATATATATATATATATATATATGTGTGTGTAAAGAAGAAAGCTGAAACTGACCCCAGATGTGGGGTCTAGGGAGCCTAGCTCGCGCTCATTTGAAGAAATTTTTGCAAAATTCAAAATGTCCTCATTAGTGATTTTTTAAAAGAAAATCCACTAAAAAGTGTGTTCGATAGAGTTGTCTTTATTTAGACTCTACTACGTGAAAAAATGTAGTTTATAAGCTAGCCTTGTTCTAGTACTGACGTGCTCAATCTAAAAACTTAACTACCCACGTGGTGTGATTTCACCGCAAAAACATATTTTTATTACCCTAGCAAATCACAATAAAAAAATCGAACATACATGTTAATGATTAAATATATTAAAATGTTACTGTTTTCTTAATTTGAGATATCGTAGGTTTATACGGGCCTTATAACAAAGAACAACCATCCAGCCTTATAACAACCATCCATTACACATTTATATAAAGGGAGAAGTGTATCTAAACACAAAGTGTTTTTTTATATATTAATAAAGAAACAAACTAAAACTTTATAAACCCTGTAGGATAAACCTAAATGTACCTTACACAAAATTATTACAGTGAAATAACTTTTCTAAATAAAAAATCACAATACCTTAAATTTAGTATTTTAGAACAACATATTATATTATAGTATGGGTAGATGATTATTTGGAATATTTCTTGCAAATAGTTGCCCTAAAATTATCAAACGTTGTTTTTTTTGGCACTTTTTTTCTACGACAAAATCTAGATGTTTATTTGTCGTAGGAAAACGCAAATTTTTCCTATAAAAGCTTGTCCGATTTTTCTTGCGAACAAACTTATTCAAGTCAGTCACAAAAGGAAGGTAGGTAGGTACTTTCCAAATGTTATCAAAATCGGCTCGTTATTTTTTGAGTAATGGGTGTGCTTATGTTTATATATATATATATATATATATATATATATATATATATATATATATATATATATATATATATATATATATATATATATATATATATATATATAATGCAAAAAATGAAACTAACTCCGGATGTGGGTTATATGGGGCCTAGTTCGCGCTCATTGGATTAATATTTTTCAAAAGTCATGATTATCTCTATGGCGAAACTTTTCGACGAAAATTTGGTAAAAGTTAATTGAAGAGAACAACCACGGTAAATATATTTTAACACTGGCATTTAAATTAACGAATTAAATAGTTAATCTTATATTCAGCCAAACAAAGTAACTGCTACTCTAATTACTTTTGAAAGAAAATACATGGGAATATATTATGTACTTTTGGGAAAAGATTATAGTCACCAGTTCTTAAAATCAACAAATTGAATTACGGTTTCATTTCGTGTAGTGTATGCTTGTGAGATTCTACAAAACTATACCTTCCAGTTAACCTGTGAATTAAATAAACCTTTACACGAACAGAAACATCATCGTAAACACTGTGTGAAAGCAATTTCGCTGTGTATTTCTAACGCCTATTAAGCGACAAACGCGGCTGTACACAATTTAAACTCCGCCTGATATTTTAATTACGATTAAGGGTTTCCGTATGTGAAAAGTTGTCGGGAAGCGCTAACAGGGCAGTTTTGAGATAGCCAGTTATAAATCAGATTTCGGTTCCTTCTGTAATCATTGACCGTATAATTCTGTAGGGAGCATAACAGAAATGCTAATCTGTCGATTAATATTCCAGCCTGTGTAAAATTAATTTATTAGTTTGAGTTGCACAACTAAACTCCTAGAACTTCAGAGCGAGTCGCACAAAATTGGGATCACCGGAGTGTTAGCAAGGCAGGAGACAAGTTTTAAAAAGTTCAGAGTAGACGGTAAAGTTCACTTAAGTTTACTTGTTAGTTATTTGTAGTGAAAAAACCAATGAACTAGATCAAATTTTCACAAATCATATTTACCATGCTTAGTCGTGTGCAAAAATTATATTAGTTTATTATTTTATATCTGTCACTGTTACGTCAAAATGATATTTCTGTTGAAAAAGATGTAGAATTTAATTTCAGTCAAGTTTTAAAATATAGAAGTTTTTGATTAAAATGAAGAAATTGATTTAAAGTATCATCCATATTTATGGAAATTGTAATGGTACATAATGATGTGAGGTAATTTTGGAGATTAGAAATCGATGACAGAACTTTAGAACCAATGACATTTAGATTAAAATGTAGTCAAAATTGCATCATTTGCCGCCACAAGTTTAGACTTATTTGTAAGATGCTTTGTACTATTTATATAACAATAAACTATAAACTTATTATAGTGCCTCGACCTCAAAGGCCATTGACTTTCTGTAACGTATAATATGCGTTCAAAAGAATTTGTTATGCAATTCAAACAAAAATTACATCGGTTAGAAGAAAAATATATAATACTTACACAAATATATATATATATATATATATATATATATATATATATATATATATATATATATATATATATATATATATATATATATATATATATATATATACTCGTCCCGGTTCATCATCAGCATGCTACAGTAGAGTGCTGATGATGAACCGGGACGCTTCGAAACTGCAGTCCACGTAAACCAATAAAGAATCACAAAGAGTACAGCAAGCAAATAGAGTGTATATTTAAAAGTGGTTACAGTGTAGTGCAACATTCCAATATATATATATATATATATATATATATATATATATATATATATATATATATATATATATATATATATATATATATATATATACGCCATTTAAAACTTTTAGACACTTTCTTCAAAACGGAAAAAGCGTCTTTGAAATCTTTCAATGTTGGATTAAGGACACGAAAGGAGACATTACAGAAAAATATTTTTTTATTACCACACATGTTAAAAACGCTACTGTGTAAAGAAACCTTTTAATCCTTAGATTATTAAGCTTGCGTTTGATAAAGAATTGAATTCAGATTACATTTGTTTCTATTTATAAGCTTCATAAAATTAACCGTTTTTTAGATATTTGAGGTTAAGTGTAGCATTGTATAAATATCTTAGATAACTAACTGTGTACTATTAAACCACAGTAGTCAGATTACTGTACAACTTCCGGTTTTTCCGGAAAATACTTTTTTTTTTAATTTCAAATAAGAGAGGTTATTTTATTTTACAGTCAGAAAGCTCATACAGTTTTAGACAATTTTAAAAAAACCTTAAAAGTTGAATTTGTATACAGATAATAGAAAAATAGTTAATTTTACCCAAAAGCCACAGATTGCTTACGTAATCTGTGCTAGGAATTCTAAAAAGTATTAAATGCCTTTGAACAATTTGGTTTACATAAAATAAACATTTTTGACAGAACAAGTTTTAGTTATGATGTAGTTGGATTACAATTACATATACTGTTCAGTTTAAATAGTTAATAGAATCAAAATGGTACAACATACAAATGAAGACAAATTAAATATGATTCTGATTTACGGAAACGACTTGATGCAGTGCGTTTTCCACATAGACCACAACCTTATGTAAGGATATTTGTAAGTTTATGCGGAAACTTAATAAACACAAAATAGAAAAGATCCAAAACAAATGCCTTAAAATATCAATCGGAGCTCTAAATAGCACACCAACAAACAACTTGCTAGCAGAATGTGGAGAAATGCCCCTTCAATATAGAAGAAAACTTCTAGCAAGCCGAATGATTATTAAATGGTACGCTAAGGACAGCCAGCTTACGGGAAAAATACACCACTTGCTTATAAGCGACCTCACAAACAAGTATTGGACCAAAAAAAATCAGTATTGCTGGCAGAAGTATACAGTGACCTTCAAGATATAACAACCCAAATTCACATAGATAGGCTAAACCCGATTTTTGAAATAAATTCGCACCTGTCAGAAATAAACACCAAATATATCGAAAACCTGCTACCATTTCCAATCCACATTAGAAATATAATACTAAATCTCGAGCTGGACAAGTACAAAAATCCTTACTGCATATACACAGATGGCTCAAAGCAACAAGATGGTACAGCATGCGCGTTCTACGACCCACAAATCAAAACTTGCAAAATGTTAAAATTAAACAGCCATATGTCTATATATACGGCGGAGATGGTTGCTATCTTAGAAGCCCTGAAATATTTCCTATCAATCCAACACACTACGTTTGTTATCTTGTCAGATAGCCAAAGTTGCATAAGAAAGTTAGAACACCTTTATACCACCAAATCAACTAACTACATTTTAAAAGCTATCAATGATTTCCTTGTGGAAATTTCAAAACAATCAAAACACATAACTTTCTGCTGGATCAAGGGTGATTGCGGACTCAAAGATAATGAATGTGTGGACATCTTGCCAAAATTTGTTATCGAATATGGGGAAGAAGGACCTTATTTATGTCCGTCAACCGATATTGACATCTACGCGAAGAAAATGTACTTTGAAAAGTGGCAAAAACATTATAAAGCAGACCGAGTTGGTAAATTCTACAAACAGCTTCAGGCAGACTTACAGAGAACGCCATGGTTCTACAACACCAATTTTAAAAAAGAATGGATCCGCATTATCTGTAGACTCAGATTTAACCATTTGCTAATTCCAGCCTATCTAAACAAAATCAACCTAAGAACGAGTCCTTTGTGTGAGTGTGGTGAACTGGGCGATTCAGAACATATGTTGCTGCAATGCCCCTTGAGTCTTGCCAAGATAGATGCCTATGTAAGTCATATCTATAAAATGAAAATAGTGCAACTACCATTCAATTTAATGAATTTACTACAGGGAAGAAACTTAAACATATACAAATTGTTAATAGACCTGATAAAAGAAATTAGAATAAAAATATAAAATTGTCTGCGTCGTATTAGAAATAAGAAATTAAAATGTGTAATGTATATAACTTTAAAATATTAAATTTAACTCCTTCTGTCTATCCCACTGTGATTATACCTGTGAATCCGTGGTCCGTCTGGTGTGTCTAGAAGTGGCCATGACAGACCCCTTGGTCCAAGTGTCCCCGTTTATAATCCCTAGTAAATAGATTTTAAAAAAAGGTGTAAACAGCTCAAAAAAAGAATATCCGTCATATTTAAGACAAACAAAAACACACAAATATTGTATGAAAATATATAAATATATAGTGTACACAGATTTAAAAAAATGAATATCCGTCATATTTAAAACAAACAAAAACACAGAAGTACTGTATGAAAATATATAAAAAGTATCACAAAATGTAAACTAAATCTCTGTTATATATGTATGTATATATGTGTATATATGTATATATCAAAAGAAAAGTAGCATAGAGATGGGATCCAAACCAAGAAGCCGGAAATATGTGCGAATGGTCTGACGACCGCAGCCATGAATGAAGACAACACACACACAACTTAATAAACGGCAGTTTTAAGTTTTAAGAAACAACCAAAGTTGAAAAAACAAGTGTAACATCTGAACCAAACGTAGCACACGTACTGCAGATTATTAATAATAATCCTTACATATCATTAAGGCAATTACAAGTCAATTATTTTTATCAAGTCTTGCCGAAAGATTTTGAAGAGAAATGAGTATTCTCCTTATAAAGTTAATCTTGTCCATAATTTACGACCTGGCGATGAACAGCGCTGGCTTGATTTTGTAGCCCAGTTATCAGTCTTTATGAGGAGAATATTAACTTATTCAATAATATTTTATGGAAGGACGAAAGTAGGTCCCATGATCACAATGGCGTAATGATTAGGAATAACTACCGATACTTGTCTGATAATCCTAGATGGATGCGCCAAAATAACAATCATACCGTTTTTGGAGTCACCGTTTGGTCAGGAATATTAAATGGTCGCCACATAATTGGTCCACATCTGTATAAACGCACCTTATCTGGTGAAAGTTGTTTTAATTTTCTAAGAAATCAACCTACAGCTTTAGTGGATCATGTTCCCCTAGAATATAGATGAGACCAGATGACTTATGGTGTAGGATTCCAATACTATGGGACACCTCCCCATAATATCACAGTAAAAAACTATGCACACCAGAAATTTCCTGGAAGGTCGTTGGGTACTAATGGAATTATCAGGTGGCCAGCTTAGTGTCCTGACTCAACTCCAATGGGTTTTTCTTCTCTGGGATTAGCTGGAAAACGTTGTTTACGAAAATTGTATAAAATATTTGACAGATCTCTACAATAAAATATATGCGGATGTGATGGCTATTAATTGAGATACTTAGAGATATAATGCAAACGTCATTTCTTAAAGCCTTCTAATTGTTCCTAATGTAAACTATTATCTGTAATAAATTTCAATTTCAGACATATGGTTGTATTTAAAATATTGCCAAAAATGTATGATCTTTCTGGATAAATAAAATAGGCTATACTATTCGAAATTAAAGAAAATTGCGTTTTCCAGCAAAATCGAAAGTTGTTCAGTAACCTAACTACCGTGGCTTAGTAGTATCCATTTAATTATCCAAAACGTTTCAAAGAGACTAGTGTCCAATATTTGTGTTGAAAGAGGTTTTCAGACATCTTACAATAGAGGCATATTCCCTAGTAACTGGAAACCGCTCTAGTACAACCTGTTCCCAAGAAAGGATCCAAAGCGCTTCCTAGCAATTACAGGCCTATTTATCTCCTTCCAGTCGTCTCTAAAGTGATGGAAAAGTATATAAACACCGAATTACTAAAATTTCTTGAAAAACACAGTCTAATTCACGACAGGCAGTATGGATTCCGTCAGCGCAGATCGACTGCCGACCTCCTTTCCTTTGTCACCCATTCTTGGAACAAGTCTATGGAACTACACGGTGAATCCCAAATTGTCGCTCTAGACATATCCAAAGCATTCGACCAGGTCTGGCACGCCGCGGTGCTTAATAAACTACCGGATAATGGCCTACCACCAAAACTCTGTACCTGGACAGCAAATTTCCTCTCAAACCGGAGCATTTCTGTTGTCGTGGATGGCCATTCCTCTAAACTGTATCCAATTAATTCACGAGTCCCTCAAGGTTCAGCTTTAGCCCCTACTTTGTTTCTTTTCCACATCCTCTAGCACATCTAACCCAGTTCACAGTTACGCGCATGACAACACCCCCACTCAAATATACAATATTCTAAACCTGTCTCTTAAGCCCATCTAGATGAGGATCGGAGACTCATGGAGGGTTCTGTCTCTGTGGATCTCCAAAAAATATTAGATTAGGAAAGTAGAAATCTTGTATAATTCAACTCCAACAAATCTCAGTCTTGCTTTCTATCTCATAAGAGATACACAGCCCTAGACACATCACAATGAACAACCAATGTTACGCTTATAGAGTTTCTAATATTATTTACTAACTTTATAATGGTTAAATATAATACCAGCCCTAGAACCATCACAATGAACAACCAAGTTATTCAAAGTAATGAGTCCTTTTCACTTGTTGGCATTTCTGTGGATCGAAATCTCAATTGGCGCCAACATCTCACATCAATTGCAGAAGCGGCTGCTAAGAAATTAGGTTTCCTCTTCCGGGCTCGTAAATACTTTTCAACAGCTAATCTCTATACCTTATATACTTCACAAATAAGGCCAAACCTCGAATACTGCTCCCACATCTGGGGTGCCGCTGACGCTTCTACACTCGCTATCCTGGACTCCACTCAGGGGAGAGCTATACGTCTCATCGGTGACTCTACCCTCACCCAAAGGCTGCCATCCCTTGCACACCGACGTGCCGTTGGTGACCTCTCTCGCTCTTTTATAGATATCTGTACGGTCACTGCTCAGAGGAGCTTTCTTCAATAGTTCATTCACCTGCTGCCCCCAACAGATCTACCAGGGGAACAGAGTGAATGCACCCTTTTACTGTCCAGGTCGTCAGACGTAGAACATCTTGTTATGCCCGCTCTTTTGTCCTGAGGACTTCCAAGTTGTGGAATTCCTTGCCGGCACACGTTTTTTCTTCTCCTCTGAACCTCCAAACCTTCAAGCCCAGAATTAACAAGTTGCCTCTTTCCTCCTTGTCGACACCCGCGGTACGATAGTATCTAGGCTGTGAGCCCTCGTGGTGTGTTGTAGAAATAAAAAAAATTGTAAGAATTTTATCTCATATGCAACACAACACTTCAAATATCTTAAAAACGGTTTATTTTATGAAACTTGTGAATAAAAACAAATCTAATCGGAATTCAATACATTATCAAGCGCAACCTATTTAAAGGATTTTAGGTTCTAAAAGTTTCTTTGCACAGCAGCGCCATTACACATGTGGTACCTAATAAAACATATTTTTCCCGCAAGGTTCAACCCTTTCGCGTCCTTAGACTAACAGCATTCACAGATTTCAAATATCCTATTTACGTTTGAAGAAAATAACGTATGAAGTTTTAAATAGTACACACACCGACACACACACACACACACACACACACACACACACACACACGCACGAACGCACGCACGTTTGCAGCTCCTAAAAAACTCTGGACGTAGCAAGTGCGTTATGGTAGTGAATTTTTATTAAATGCTTCAAATTTGAATAACTCAGTTTTCTATGAACTTAGAAAGCTTAATTTTGGTATGTAGTAAGGTCTCTCCTAGGGCAAGATATCCATCAAATTTCATTAAAATAACTTTGGAGTTTTTGGAGAAAAATTTTTTTGAAAGAAAATTTAAAATTTAAATAACTCAATTTTCTATAAAGTTAAAAAGCTGAATTTTGGTACTTAGTGATGTTTCTCCCAAGGCAATATATATATAGTAAATTTCATTAAAATAGCTTTGTTATTTTCGGAGAAAAATTTTTTTGTTAAAGAAAACTCAAAATTTTCCCGGAAAACCCCGTCCGATTTTCCTGGATAACGAACTCATCCAAACCATTAATAAAAGAAAGGCACTTGCCGAGTTTCATTGAAATCGGTTAATTATTTTTTGAGTTATCAGACGGATACATATATATATATATATATATATATATATATATATATATATATATATATATATATATATATATATATATATATATATATATATATATATATATATATATATATACATATACATATATATATATATATATATATATATATATATATATATATATATATATATATATATATATATATATAAACATCAAAGTCTCACCATCGATACCTCTCTATTAGTGAATTTTTTTAAATAGAAATTCACTAAAAATGAATATTTAATTTTGTTCATAAATATCAACTGGCGCTGACAAAGAATTGTGTTGACGCAACAATGACAAACAGTAGCTTAACTTTTAAATCGAAATTAATAATTAAAATGCGATGATTAATATACTGCTAAAGAAAATACAGCCATGGGTAGTTCTGTTTTCTCGGTTGATGGATGTTCAAAGCATGTAAAATGAGAACGTAATGAATGAACTAACCAAATAGGAAAAATTGGAATTTTTAACCAAGTCTATACATAAACTTATTACAGTAACACTTTCTACACTGTAGAAATTGCCTCACGTCAGAGCGACAGAATTTTACATTACTGTTAAATGGGTTTGTGTATTATAGACACTTTCTCTCTAAAATTCAAGTAAAGTAAATCACAGTAGCAAAGTAGGCGTGAAACTTACGACAACTATTTTCTACGCAACAGGCTTTGACAATTAATAGAGCCAAATCGTTGTCAGTCTGAAGCTATTGAGATCGCTAAGTTTGTCGTATTTAATTCTCGAGCTTAGCTTGTACCTTATGTTGAACTTGGGAAGGATATTACTCAGGACCTATCTTGGAATTAGTGTAGTCCACATAACTGGGATTGTTTACTACCTAAGTTTATTATTGCAGGGCTAAAAGTGGACAAAGGCAACTTACTGCTCCCAAATCTCGTTCAAGTGTTGAAGGGTTAATCTTATTATTACAGTAGGTGGCTCTTTAGCCTAGATATTAGAAAGTCAGAAGTTTATGTAAATTGATTCAAAACATTACAAGTAAGTCCCTGGAGATTCCAGTTATACATTCACCGATGCAGATAATGTAATTTATGGACCAGAATCACAGAAATCCGAAATTTAAATTGGCGTAATAAATCCAATAATAACTTGCATATGCTACTGCTACTACATATATGTAAAGGGATTACGTTACTCATTACAGCATATAGAACTTTATGGCTACGTCATACTTACACGTGTTTGTGCTGCATTTGTTACCAGACGATTTGAAATAATATTCATTTTGTTTTTTTTTTTTTACAGTTTTCGACATTCTATAAAATACACTTAAGGAGTTGTAAAAAACCGTGTTAGAAAAACAAAGTGGAATTTTGTAAACTGTTTGTTTTCGTTACGCAGATATATAATTAACATATCTTCTTTTGCATTTTAGCCATTTATATTTAGCCATTCAAGAAGCAGTTTAATCCTAAATACAGACTTGGAGACTACTTCTCTGGCTTCACTGTAGGGTTAGATGTTCTCGGATGTTGTTCAACGTTTCTGTGACTTAGTTTCGCTGCTTGACAGCATTCTCAGACAGATTAAAATTAAATTAGTACGAAATCATGACAACTACAAATAAAGATCTGTTGCTATGTTATGATATGATGTTTTGATCAAAAAATTCATCAAATTGAAAACAAAATGAAATACAGATGACAGATGAGACTTTCAAAATGTCTACGTGATGTATGTCAATATTTAACATAAAAATAGAACTAGCCTGTAATAACTATGATAACAGTTACAACAATAAAATAACTAAACAATAACAGTAATAAAGTAGTCTCTATACAACGAAAGTATCGACATACATCAACTCATTATCTTATTACAACTTTTTGAAAGAATAGTTAAATTTATTTTCTTTGACTTATTTAATTAGAAAGAAGAATATCCAAGAAAGGGCAATTCATTACATCAGTTTGCTCGTTTAAAACAAGGTATCTATTGTCGTGTGTGTGCTTTTTGACTTCTAAAGCTTCAAAAAAGTCTAGTTTACGTTTGTCATTACAAAAATGTTGTGGTTGTATGCGGTTATTTACTTTAGGTCTATGTTGGGTATCAATAATATGTTTCGCAAATGTAGATTTGTCAGTGTGGTTATTTATAAATGCAGAAAATGTTCTTTGTATCGGGTGTTAACATTTCTAGAACTTTGACCTTAGTAGATTGCGTTACAGTGTGTACAAGCTAATTTATAAACTTCAGCTTTTGTCAGAAAATAAGATTTTTCTTTCGCGTTAAATAGCAAATCACTAGTCGTGTTGTAAGATTTAAAAGCTACTTTTGTATTTGTACAGGTATTTAAAATTTTTGAAATGTTTTCTGAAATGGTTCCAAAATAACTTATCGAAACGTATCTGTTGTCTTCTTTGTCTCTAATATTTGGATACATTAAATTAATCGCTAATTTGTATTCTTTTCTCTCGATCATTTTCACAGAGTAGCCATTAAATGCTGTTTGCTTGATTATTGAAATTTCTTTTTCAAAATTGTTTTGTGACATAGGTATTGAAAAAGCACGATGTATCATAGAATGGTAGGCTGACAGCTTTTGTGAAAAAGGGTGACATGAATCGTATGGTATGGTTGTGTCAGTGTAAGTTGGTTTCCTATATATTGAAAAATTTAATGAATTATTTTCTTTCTAATCGTTAAGTCTAAAAAATTTATACAAGTGTTATCTTCTTCTTCTAAAGTAAACTCAATATTTTTGTGAAAGTTATTAATAAAATTCAATAATTCATTTAATTCTGTATGACTACCTTGAAAACATGCTAAAATATCATCTACGTATCTGTACCAAAATACAATATAATGCGAAAGTTCTGATGTTAAAATTTGGTTTTCTAAGTGTTCCATAAATATGTTGGCTAATAAAGGTGACAACGGACTACCCATAGGTAAGCCTTAATTTTGCATATAAATTTTATCATTAAATTTAAAATAGTTTTGTTTTATACATTCGTTAAAAAGATTCATTATTTCTTGTCTTTTTATGACATTTACGTTCTTTTCTATTAAAACGTTTTCTAATAGAGGTAAACATTCCGTAGAGGGTATCTTAGAATACATGCTACAAACATCAAACGAGACTAATTTACTATTTGTGAGAATAATTAAGTTATTTAATTTTTGTGTAAGTTCATAAGAATTCTTAACTGAATATTTTGGAAGGTACTTGTATTCTCTAATAAGTGAAACCAATTTGCTCGCTATTTTATGATTAGGTGTATTAATATAGCTAACTACTGGCCGCACTGGTATATTTGGCTTATGAATTTTCAGGTAACCATACATTTTTGGTGGTTGCGGGCTTTTATATAAAATATATTTCTTTTCTTGTTGACTAAACAGAGACACAGTTTTAAGTTCATTTTTTAGTTTTGTCTGAAATGCGTTTGTTGGGTTTCTCCTAATTTCTGTTAAATTTTCTGTAGTAATGAAATCATTAATTTTAATGTTATATGCGTCCCTACTTATAGCTACAGTTGTATTTCCTTTATCAGCTTTAGTAAAAACTAAATCATTGTCTGATATTTTATTTTGAACAGATTTTACAATTTGAGTTTCGATAATTTGACGTTTGTCATATTTTGAAGTTAAATGTCTTAAAAATTCACATATTTTTAATCTTTCATATTGCCTTATTGATTTGGAAGCAATTTCGGATTCAGAAGCTAATATCTCTTTAATTTTGTTTGTAAATTTAAATTTTGAGCAGTATTTTTGAAAGTCTCATCTGTCATCTGTATTTCATTGTTTTCAATTTGATGATTTTTTTTGATCAAAACATCACATCATAACATAGCAACAGATCTTTATTTGTGGTTGTCATGATTTCGTACTAATTCAATTTTAATCTGTCTGAGAATGCTGTCAAGCAGCGAAACTAGTCACAGAAACGTTGAACAACATCCGAGAACATCTAACCCAACAGTGAAGCCGGAGAAGTAGTCTCCAAGTCTGTATTTAGTATGGACCAGTTTCACCAAGTAAGGGCAACAACAATCAATGAAGCCGTTTAATATTAAAATATTCAACTCAGTTCAAACAAATTGTGTTAAGATTCTGATTTTATCCGTTGTAAAATTGAATTTGAAACAGGAAAGAAACCAAGAGACTTTTGTTTCATTAATTGTTGTTGCCCTCATTTGGTGAAACCGTTCCATGGTAAATACAGACGTGGAGACTATTTCTCTGGCTTCACAAATGTTCGTTTTTGTTTCTGCAGCGACGATTTGCGAAGCCAGAGAAACAGTCTCCACGTCTGTATTTAGAAGAGGCTCTCAGTAAATATAAACAACTTGCAAATATGAGCAGGCAGAAATACAGGGAAAAGGTATTGGTAGAAAAAACGAAAACTATATACAGAGAGACTGCCTCAGTAAGCCAGAAATTTTAATATACCGAAAAACAAAAACTAAAGTCATAAAAGAAACGGATGAAAATTTACTACCTGAAAAGGAAAATATTTATTCACAATATTGGAAAGCCTATCTAAAATAATTATTGTAACATGTAAAGGATATTGAACCTTAAAAATATTACCTAGTGCGGATAGGGAAAAAACCCAGAGTTCATACAAAGAAAAAATCAGACTCAGACGAAACAACATCACAACTTTTGAACAATTGTTGTAAAAAAATGCAAGAAAATCATTCCAAGTTTTCGCCAAACATTAAAAATTGGGTCAGCTGTTCAGCAAGTTTGTATTTGGTAAAGATGCTAACAATATGGACGAAAACACTCTAACGCCTCAATCTGTCTAGTCCTTAGAGCAGTGGATGGCGAATAAGAGTAGGTTTGGTTGTTGTAGTGCGGTTACGAGGCACCAATCTGCCTATTCCGCTAAGATATAGAAAAAAGGAGACCCCATATTGGTGGAATGCAGATATCGAGAATTAGCGCAGAGCATGCTTGCAACTTAGAAGAAAATTTACCAGACCAAATCCGAGAAATTCAAAAGAAATAGAAAACTTACAAGACCAGTATAGACTATGTGAAAACTGGAACCTGCGATGTACTTACCAGTATAGAGTGGAATGTAAGCATCTCAAGAGACCCGCCGCACGCTCCAAAATGACACAAATGAAAAAGCTTTCTAGTAAGCTGGAAGACGACGTATGGGGAGAGGGGTAGAGGATAGCTGTGAGGTCTCTCGGCTGCCAAAATCTACATTGCAACGCCGCCACAAAGCAAAAAATTTAGGTGATAAAAGAGCTTTTCCCACGGAGATGTGATCAATCGGCAAAAGGAAAAACAGTCGGAGAACGAGTTCCTTCGTTTACGGTAGACGAAATAATGAAAACGGCGGAAGAAACAAAAATAAATAAAGCTCCAGCACACCAGGTAGTATCCCTCCCGCAGCAGTGAAAATGGCAGTTAAAAATATCCCAGGAGTATTCCAGAAAATACTAAACCAGATATTGCAAAGACAAAGAGTTTCCTAGAGTGTAGAAGGTGGCTACAGTAATCTTATTATGGAAGAGAAACATCATGGACCTTCTCACAGCTTTCAGGTCTCTTTGTAAGCTTAGCGTTCCAGGAAATCTTTATGAAAGATTAATCAAGCAAAGAGTAGAAGCTGCGATAGAAGAGAAGGGAAGGCTTGCACACAGACAGTACGGATTAATAAATGGCCTTTCCACGGCACAAGAAATAGAAAAGGTGGTGGAATCTGCTAAAGACACTCATGGCAGATGGTTCGTGGTCATCACACTACCTACTTGGAGCAAGATAATAAACGAACTCCATAAAAGAAGGGTTTTACAATACCTGATAAATCTAGTTGAGAGTTACTTCACTGAAAGAAAGAACAAAATATCCATATCAATGATAAAATAAATGACCGCGGGTGCTACAGCACATCTCAAATGTGCTGTACGATTCAGTCCTAGCAATGCTTCTTGCGGATGGAGCAGCGATAGTAGCGTATGCTGACAATCTCACACTGATAGTTGAGGCAGCGGACGACCGAGAGCTTCAGTACAGTGTGAAAGAGTCGCTGGAAAAAATAAATATGTGAATGGTTAACAACTTGGAAGTTGCCTCTTAAGAAACAGAGGCAATCATATTCAAAGAACTTCAAAAGTGCAACACATACACTTTGAGGCATCAGGGACCCAGACACCCCCGGTTAGGGAGATAACTTGGGGGTATACCTGAATAACAGGCTAGCATTTGGTAAGCATATTAAACGCACCGTGGAAAAAGCCCAAAAAAAATTGGTGCCCTGAGAAGAATACTGCCAAACGTAGGAGGTCCAAGCGCCCCAAAGAGAGAGCTACTGTGCAGCCTTCTGCTGTCTATTGCTCTTTATAGCTCGCCAGTGTGGCAACAGGCTACTAAGATCCGAAGATACCGAGATATGCTTCTGCGTCTCCAAAGGAAAGCCCTGTTGACAGTAGCGAGTGGTTATCGGACGGTATCAACCGCGGCCATACAGCTGATCACGGGAATCCTTCCCATCAACCTGCTTGCGGAGGAGAGGCTCCAGTTGCATCGCATAGAAAACGCTCACGTACCATCTGTAAAAAAACCGAAAGGGAAAAGACACTGGAAAAATGGCAAGAGATATGGAATGAGCATAGACACCGCAGCTTGGACGAAAACCCTTATTCCAGAAATCCTGTCGTATGTGATAAAAGATGCGGAAAAGTGAAGAAGAGGCGTGCACCTACTGTGGCGTCATGGGCACCGCAGGACACATGGTGTAATGGATGGCCTCAATAGAGATAGCAATTGGAGGCTGAGATAAATGCTGAAATAAGTGAAACAAGGGCCATATAAATAATGTTAGAAAGCTTAAAAACTGGAGTAGAATATCCAACTATGTAAGGCAAGTCCTAGAAAAGAAGAGAGCAGAAGAGCGTAGAACAGAAGAATAGAAGACTTACCGCCTGGCATTCCTGGTGCTACATACGTTTACCCGTTTCTCCTATATAAGTTTGGGAACAGTCTGAACAAGGGATTTAGTAAACTCCATGGGATTCGTTTGGAATTGTATCGTTGGCCGCTTCTATTAGATTTGTCAGTTTTTGTTCTGTTGAGAAAATGGTTTTAATATCATGGGTTTTTAAAATGCGGCTGATTTTTTCGGTGACACCTTCAGTGTGTGTGGTGAGAAGGCTTTTTGCTGTTGCGTGGGCTATGTGTGTTCTTGTTGTGGTATATTCACTGGTTTTTGGGCGTTTCTAATATTTCGTCGTATGTGATTGTTAGCGTATCCGCTTTCTAGTATTGTCTACTTAATTATGTCTTGTTTTGTTTATTTTTATCGTCTGTTAGGCTAGGCGATTGTAAATTACTGTTCACAGATAATAAAAACTAAAAGCTGAATAGATGTTATATGAGATAGAATACCTCTAACTAAAACAAACATGTAAATTATTAGTTTTTAATCGTATATTAGAAAAAATGATCCAAGGGACAACATTTTTTCCTTTCTAAAGGAGAGTAAAAAAAAAAAAGAAAACTTATAGACAAACCTTGATCAGAACTTATCCAAGTTATTAATTAAAGGAAAATATTTAGCAAATTTCATTGGTCTATTAATTGTTCATTTTACAACGCGTCTTGCATATGGGTTATATAGGCTTGAAATCAGGCTCTTCAAATTCTAAAGATCCATAGCCTCAGGATTGACGTTTTTTTTTTCGCTAAAAACACAAAATAGTCGCAAAACGAAAGCAGTTCAAAAACTATGTATCTTAAAACAAGGAAAAAAAGAGAAAACGATTATGTGGAATTACAATGATTCTTACCTCAAAATAAAGCATCTACTTTTATGAAAACAAATAAGGAATTGTTCGACTACATATGAGTAAACTCTAAAAGAGGTGCTTCACGTATGTTGTTCGTTATGACTTTTGAAAAACTTGTGGCTATAACCGTGAAAGATTTATGAATGTGACCTTTGCTTTACTCTCATAAGAGCTAGACACCTATGATTAATGCTTATGACTATACAACCAAAGACATAAGCGTACGGTTTGATTATATTTTATCAGCAGCAACCAGTTAAGCAGCTACTTCCGCAATCTTTACAGAGTACTAAATGGTTCATAAACACCTATTAGTATAACACATAACATTAATTTTAAACAAAGTACAGAGGTATAACAAATGATGTTTTCAATAATATGGATACAGCACCATCGATGGCCCTGTGGGAAGACCTTCTGTGTTTAAAGCTGTCCAGGAACAAGAGGTCCAATTTACTGACTCAGTCATATGTTCAGGAACAAGAGCAGCACACAGGATGACAAATAAGCCAATCTAGTAGGGTTAAAAAACATTATTCATCTAGATATTTACCTGACCAAGCAAGGTCGAGTTATGATGTAGTTTACAGAAGTCAAGATCGTTATTATTTGTTTGTTTTGAATTGATTTAAACCTTATTAATCATAGTATCAAGCGAGCTTACCTTAAGTGATGTTCGATCCTGATTATGTGAAAGCTTCGTTGAAGTAAATACGTTTTGTAAGTCTTCTCATTCTGGTTACGAAGCCACACATGTTTTTTAAATATAAACAAACGTATCCTCTTATTTAGGTCATCCAAATATAATATTCAGTTTGGTTTAAAGATATCGTTGCAACACAGTAAGGAATACAAGGTAGATAAATTGGGGAGAACTTATCCAAGCCATTTACAAAAGGAAGGTACATGCCAAATTTTATCAAAATCGCCCCATTATTTTTTGAGTTATCGGTGTGATATATATATATATATATATATATATATATATATATATATATATATATATATATATATATATATATGGTGGCTCATTGAAAACGAAACAGACCGATTTGCGCCCAAATACATTTTTTTTAAGAAACGCTGAAACAGGTCAATTTCGATATTGAGGGGGAAATGTTTTGACATAAAACTCAACTTTGTCACATCAACCCCTTAAGGGTGGTGATAACAACCCTTATATTTCAAATAGGAAACATGGGTCGAGTGTTACATCATTTGAAAGCTCTTTCTTTTCAGAATTCAGCACACAAATTTGTTTGGATGTTTTATCAACTCGTTTAAAAATTATTCACAGTTGAAGATGCAAAAACGCATTTCACTAACTTCGATAAGAAATGTGCTAATAGTTAATGTTTTGTTGGTTTGTAAACAAGAAATTGACTATCAGAACATTTCTTATCGGAATGAGAGAAATGGAGTTTATTATTTCAGTTTATATGTCGGTTTGATACTTGATAGTACTAACGAAAATTAATTTCACAATGGTGTATTCTGTAGAAGAAAGATTCCAAATAATTACTCTTTTTTTTCAAAAACGATGACTGAGCCAACCGTACGTCAAATTTGTTTAATGAACGACATCCGAGCAGACATGCTAACTGAAAATACATTTTGGAGTTAGTTGCAAAGTTTCGACAAAGTGGTTCAGTAGCCAACAAAAAACTGGATCCTGAACGTGAATTTCCGATTAGAAATGAGACTACTGTGATTGAAGTTTTAGGACAAATTGCTGCAGACCCAGCTTTGAGCACGAGAAAATTGATCACTGTTTCAAACATCAAAATAAGAACTATTCAGCGAATATTGAAGCATCATAAATTTCACACGTAAAAAAATTATCTTGTACAACAACTGAATGAAGATGATTTTGATCGGCGGCTGGAGTTTTGTGAAGTTATGACTGCACGAATAGCTGATAACGGGAACTTTCTGTTCAATATCTGTTTTTCAAACGAGTGTACGTTTTTATTAAACTCTATAGTCAATCGTCATGTCATTGTTATTGGGCAGATAATAATCCAAGAAATTTTCACGAAGTCCACACTCAAACTCCACAGAAATTGAATGTCTGGACTGGCATTTTTGGATACCGTTTAATCGGACCAATATTTCTTGATGGCAATTTGAGTGGCGAAACGTATGTGGAGTTACTAAAAGATATCGTTTACCTTTTACTAACTGACATTGTTGAAAATGATGATCGGTATCAAGAAAATTAATTAGTGTTTCAACAAGATGGAGCTCCTCCGCATTTTTCACAACGTGTTAGGGAGTTTTTGAACAGACAGTTTCCAGAGCAATGGATTGGGCGTAGAGGTGCTATTGAGTGGCCCCCCAGATCACCGGATTTAACTCCTTTAGACTTCTTTCTATGGGGTCAACAGAACCGGAGTCTCTGGAAGAATTACGACGAGGCATTGTTAAAGAATGTCGTCTAATAACTCCACAAATTATCCAGAATGTCAGAGCTCGTTTTGAACAAAATTTGTAATTTTGTATGGAAGCTGGTGATCAACAATTTGACACTTACTTAACTGAATAAACATTTTTGAACGTTTGGTTTTGTTTTTTAGTTTTTTTAACGAAAAATTGACTAATTAGTGCATTTCTTATTACAATGAATGAAATACATTCTTGCAGCTCCAACCGTGAATAATTTTTAAACGAGTTGATAAAACTTCCAAAAGAATTAGTGTGTTGAATTCAGAAAAGAAAGAGCTTTCGAATGATTTAACACTCGACCCATGTTCCCTATTTGAAATATAAGGCTTGTTATCACCACCCTTAAGGGGTTGATGTGACAAAGTTGAGTTTTATGTCAAAACATGTCCCCCTCAATATTAAAATTGACGTGTTTCAGCGTTTCTTAAAAAAAATCTCTGGGCGCAAATCGGTCTGTTTCGTTTTCAATGCGCCACCCTATATATATATATATATATATATATATATATATATATATATATATATATATATATATATATATATATATATATATATATATATATATATATAAACTGAAACTGACCCCGGGTATGGGTTCTAGAGGTCCTAGTTCGCGCTCATTTGCAAAAATTATTTTAAAATTCAAAAGTCGGGATCTCCCCGTTAGTGAATTTTTTCTACGAAAATTCACTAAAAGCCAATTTACAACAACCAACAACTTGTCGACATGTTGTCTACAAATTGTTTCTTACAGGGAAACTTAAAATGCTACGTAGGAATAACAGTGTACATATTGTAGTACTCTGGTGTAACTATGAAGATACATTTACTTAAACTTATCGTTATGATTGAACAAACAATTAAAGGACATTTCAAAAGAGGTATCATGGCCCACATTTTTATTGTAAAAAATCATGGATGACGTCGTCCGGATTGCACAGATAAAACACAAATAAAACAAATATCTAACGAAACGCACATTTAAAAATAAACACAACCTATTCCAGGATATTTCCCAAATCAGGATTTACTAATGAATTAATTTCTTTCATTTGCACCAAACTGGATAATGCATTTACCGGATAAAGCATTACCTGAAGGAGAGGATTGCAAATATGAAAAGAATTCGGAAATTATATAGGCATCACTTAAATCACTTCAATGCAAACAAAGCGCCATTGAATTATTCATATTCCATTAAGTGCTCTTCTATAAGTGTAATATTAAAGGTCGGCTTACATGGGAGTGCTTAACAGGTTTAAATCGTTAATTAAATTTCTCTTGTTAGATAAACCTATGTGAATCGGTTAAGATAAGTTTTCTCATAAGTGTCATTGTCACAGACATATTGAAACTGCTGCTCTTCTAGTGCTCTGTTTATTTGAACTATTGGTCACTAGAATAATAGTCTTAACGTTGCCTACGGAGTTTTAAAACTATGGATAATTTCCATGGTTCATCAATTTCTGGCGAAATTTCCTTAAAAAAATCACTTATGATGATACTAAGGCTTTAAACAAATTCTCGAAAGCCATCCATATCAGTTTAATTTTTTAAAGGAAACATTGTTTTAGCGACGTTTAAGTATTGTACAATCGGATCAGCAAATTCTCATAACCGCATGAAATTTTGCGAGAATGCCAAGCTGGGTTTAGGCAGGGAAGAAGCTGTGAAGATAAGAAGTCTGTTTTGAACACTGTAATTAGTTACAATATTAAACTAAAGGGTAGAAAAGCATACGCTGTTTTTGTGGATTACAAAAAGGCTTTCGACAGTATTCAGAGGACACTATTGTGGTTGAAATTATGGCACAGTAGTAGTAGTAGTAGTAGTAGTAGTAGTGGTGGTGGGGAGGCTAACGCCAAGCAAGTAGGCCACAATGGGCCCTTTTTGCCAACCCCAGCAACCCAGCAACCATACTCTACACTTCCTTGGTTCCGTCGCCAAACCGCCTCGACCTCGAAATGAAGGCCGTGACGGTCTTCCATTGGACGGTACTTACCTGATTCCTCTGCACAGTCCTCGAACCGAAGAATTCTGCTCGAAGACTCCCAAAAGCCTCGCATTGGTAAGACGTTTCTTCATCCTCGCCGCATTCCTGGCAAATGGGATTCCTCTCTACGCCTATCAATGTGAGGTGTCGTCTAAGGGCGCAGTGGCCTGTCAGCACCACAAAGATGCGGCGAAGCGTAGGTCGACTCCTACCGAGTAGCCAGACAATTTTATCTCTGTCCGGCCCATCCACGAAGTCCCTCGCCTGCCTACAGCCACCAACCGACCCCCCAGTGACTCTCCATGGCCTCCTCAGTCCACCTGTCTAGGGCGACAGGCACCGTCTTCCTACTTATGCATATCGCAGGCTCCGGGCCACAGAACGGCCGCCGGGAACCAAGCATTGCGAGATCATTCTCCACCTCATTCCCCGCTACGCCACAGTGTCCCGGAACCCACACCAGTTGCACCTCCTTTGTCCTGGCTAGTCCTTTAAGGGCGTCAGCGCACTTCTGAACCAGTGGTGCCCTAATTTTGGCCGCGCAGACTGCTCGGAGGATCGCCTGTCTATCCAAGCAAAAGTATACACATTTCTCGGGACTCATCCTGTGTATTGGCCACAGACAGGATAGCGTACACCTCCGTTTCGAATGCTGTGGTATATGCGCCCAGAGCTAACTCTCGCGCACCCTCAGGCTCTCGATGTATATTCCTGCGCCGGAGGATTGTTGATCCTCCAGCCGCGATCCGTCGGTAAAACAGACCAGGCTTGCGGGCTGGAATGCAACCTCATTTTCCCTCCACTGATTGTGGTTGCAATTATGGCACAAGACAGGGCAGATGATCTCGTTATGTTGTCTGACCACCAATTAATTTACAGATAAACATAAATGTATTACATGAGTTCCGCATAATGTCTAGACTAGAGCTGGACATAACTAAAACAAACACTGTAATTTTTAGAAAAGGCCCTTCTGTTGCCAGACATATATTTTACTGTGATATGCAAATATTGGATATTGGGAATGGGTATACCTATTATACCTTTTAAATTTAATGGCATATGCCAGGAAGGCGAGAGTGAGTAAGGCATACATCAGTCTGGGAGCCATTAGGCACACACTTACAGGGGTATGTAATGTCAAATGGATGCACAATAGGCCAATGGCTGCAGTGCTATCGGGATAAAGATATGAGGGATAAAAAAATGTCGAATGGACTACAAGTCTTAAGCTGTTTGCCTCAGTTGTAGTTCTTTGAGTTATGCAGCTGGAATCTGGGGGCTCAGATAGATTGTGAATATGTAGGTTATACAGAGCAGACTCTTAAGAGGTCAACATTTTCTTTCCAGGAACACTCCTGGTTACATACTATGTCTTGAATTTAATCTACCCAGGCTAGGATATGATGTACTGAGAGCAGCACTATATTTACTCTTAGAGCTGAATAGCATGCAGAGGGGTAGGTATCTTCCAATCGCTTTGAAACAACTGAAATATTTAGATTCTTCTACCACATATAGAATTGAACTTATATGGATTAGTTAGCATACCAGTTGACATTGTAGCGGAAAACACCTGTATTTTTGGCAATTTGTGCGAGAATGACATAGTATCCCGACGAGCTCTAAACAAAGCGAAACCGGTCTACGGTTCTAATTGTGGTGAGAATACATCTAACCTTACATACATTGTCCCTATATTAGCAATGGGCCAGGGCTTTACAAAATTGTTAGTTGCTTGTACATAGTCTCTATTTTATATCATTTTGTGTTATTTGGATCTGTCGTGACAACATACTACTTGGTTCCGCAACGAGATGGCGACTCCTGTCTTACACCTCACTTTGTGCTCTGAGGCTGGCTACCATAGCCGGATTACTTTATAGGTGTGTTCTCACTGCAATTAGTATACCGTACTGATGAGCTCTAGTTAGAGCGAAACCGGTCGACGGTTCTAATTGTGGTGAGAATACATCTAGCCTCATTTATACGATGCATAACCGAAGATAAGATTAGATGAGAACTGCGTTTTGCTTTCTGTTAACTACGCCCAGTACAAATTACGGACAAGAGTAGCCACTTGGATAGAGCCATACACTTAGCATTAAATAAGCTGGATGTGGAGCGCGTTAAAGTTTTATATAACTTTAAAAAAAATGTAATGGTAATTAGAGCATTTATATTGAATTTGTCAAACCTTTTCTATTTTTATTTTGTTTTTGATGGCCATTTGGTTTGTGAGACTTATTTATACTTGTACTTATGTTAATATCCAGTTATATCAGACTTTACCTATAACCTTACGCCGTGGCAACATTACTTGATATGTATAATTGACAAATTATTCTAACAAATGTCAGTAACCTCAAAGTAACAGATTTAATAACATCTAAATATACGTTTTGATGATCATGTCAAATGCAAATATAGGTATTTTTTTTGTTTTGTTCCCTCAGGGCTCGTCCGCGGCCTTGCCGCCCCAATAGCACCGCAACCCTTGGTTGATTGTGCATAAAATATAGGTATGCTCTTCTTCTTATATATTTGTCTTTAGTTTTTGGCCACCACAATTTTACTCATTGGGTTGTACTTTTGTATTTATTTTTTTAGTTATAATATATTGAAAATTTTCAAATTTAGAATAAAATTTTCGTTATCGCATTTTCGTAGAACAAAACTGTAAAATCAAATTCTGGCATGACTGTTGATGTTGGCTAGCGAGTAATGTGATACAATACCCGTTGCGGTATTAGCCAGGGAATTAGCTGTTTTTACTCGCTAGTGTTCTTCCCACAGCTTCCTTTTTGCTATATTGTATCTACGTGGATGCTGCTGTGAAAGCCTAGAACCGTTACAAAACGAGAGATGGCGCTCGCGCTATTTTCTATTGCATATTATGGGTAATGCCTGCCTTAAGGCCAATTTGTTGGAGCATAGGCATAACATACCCATGACCTGATGAGTCGAAACAAGGACGAAACCGGTATATGTCTCCTGCTATACACACATCCATATATATATATATATATATATATATATATATATATATATATATATATATATATATATAAAGCATTTACAGGTCAGGTCAGGTCAGGTCAGGTCAGGTCAGGTCATATATATATATATATATATATATATATATATATATATATATATATATATATATATATATATATATATATATATATATATATATATATATATATATATATATATATATATATATATATATATATATATATATAAAGCATTTACAGGTCATCTAGACTCGTAGCTTTGTCAGAGTTATTCATAGCTTCATATCTCTAGTCAATTTTCTTGCAAGCCTTACTGAACTTCATCGCGCCACCTATTACTTGGTCGGCACTTTTTTATTTTACCTTCTGCATTTGATCAAACACATTTCTTTGCCATTATATCCTCAAACATTTATCTAGATGGCCCAACCATTGTAGTCGGCGTGTTTTAATTATCTGAAGGGCAGGCGCTTCTTCATACATTTTGTACATATTTTGGTGTCTGTACTCCTTTCCCAAATCCCATCTGTTCGCTTGCCTCCAAAAATTTTGCGCTGTTCCTTTCTTTCCCATATCGCTAATCTGTCATCTTTCATTTGTTCTTCGTTGACGTTCCAGACGCATATATCACAGTCTTATTACGGTTTTATACACTCTAAGTTTTGTCCTGCGTCAAATGTTCTTCGACCTAAGGAAACTATCAAGTCCTCATGTGCCACTGTTGACTTTTGTTGTTCTTAGGTTAACTAATCTTGTCGCCTTCGTCCAATCTGTTGTCTATTAATACACCTGAATGCATACAATTTTCAAGCTCTTCTCTAACAAACTCCTACCTCCCATTTTAATGTAAAAAGTACACTGTTAGTTTCCCTAGTCTTTTTGATATGGATTTGCTATTTTCTTTATCTGTTTCAAAGCCTAGTCATACATTGTCTGCTACTTCCATCAATAATCTAGTGATGTGTTCTAATTTTTGAGTTGCAAAGTATCGTCTAATAAAAACGTACAAATAAATGGTTCTGGAAGCTGAAACTGGAGAAGTTACTACGTTATGAACATAAGCGCCCCCGTGGCCGTGCGGGAAAGTCGATTCAGACTTTCCAATACGGACTCGGGGGACGACGGTTCGAGACTCACCGGCGGCGGATGATTTTTCAAATCACTGTCGTCGTTGAGATCGAGCTCAAGGTGGAGGGTAGGTTAGTTTAGATGAGCGAAAAGGGTCTGCAATGGCCTAATTGCCGGTAAGCATCTTGTCGTTTTACGTTATGAACATTATTTATTAAGGATATGTGACAAGTAAAGCACCAGTTCATCTGCCCTAAGATGTAAAATACAGCCTGGCTGGTTTATTGGTAGGAACGTGTGCTTTTGAACCTAAGGGTACTTGGTTCGATTCCTTGTAGGTGAGCCTTTCACTTTCTGGTAGGTACGTACTGTAAAAGTAACATCAACCGAGGTTGTAACATTGTGTTTGAGCAAGTTAAATGTCTGCACGTTTGCCACTTGGAGGGCAAGCCCCGTGTACCATGCGATGTTGGGTACGTTAAATATCCCCACAGCCCTTACAGAAAGGCGGGGGTTCGGCGAAATTTTCAAGATAATAAGATGAAACCGGTCCCTGGCGTCGGTGATTGGCCACAGTCGTGGAAATAGACCGACGTTAAAGAAACAAAGACAACAAGATGTAAAAGAGTACGCTGAGTATGTCGCTCATAATTCACAACATGTTTGCAGTATCTTAAGGTAGCATAATTCGATGTGAGGAATTAGCAACTTGCCTTTTATGCGCTGTCTGTTAAGAGTTTATGTTGTAGCAAATTCGAACGTACCTTTAGCTTACTTTATGTTAACTTCGTTTGTATTCTCGAGGAGTAAGGTCGCGGCAGCGGACAGGCGTGCTAACAATGGTCTCCCTTATTTCTGCATTCTGGGTTGCGCCACTAGACTTTTTAACAGCCCCTCTCTAAGTCCCCACACACGCACTCAAATACTTTCACAAAAAATACTATTCGATTTTCTCCAAAATCCACCAAAATAACCCTTCTTACATGATCTGCATTTATTTTCCGCTGTCACCCCAGACAATGCATCTTGTACGTGAATAATAGTAATATCCAGACTTTCTGGAAGCATCCCTCCATTTACATCTCTCTGAGATGCAAATCAGCTGAGAAACATTTTTATTCGTTGTATGTGTAAAGTTTTGTAGATCGATCATCTACAGGAACATAAACATAACGGAGTTCAAAACTATTACCTTACCTTAAAACAGCAAACTATGGATGTTTGCGACTAGATGAATTGACTGAGATACTAGAATATAATTTAAAAAATAGTAGTGCCTCATCATTAGCGATACTGCATTTATGGAAATTTGCTAATATAATTTACTTTCAGTTATCAACACTCTCGCAGCCAGTGTAAAATTAATGTACAATTCTATTATAACACAAATGAACACCGAACATATTTCGTATAAGGTTGTCGGGTATTTTTAATGTTACATTTCATTGGTATTATATGGCAGATCAATCGTACTGGCTTATTGTTACCAAGTGCTAATTTCAACTTTGGATTGTGGCGTACCTAAAGGGGTGCAATAGAAGGTTTAACATGAAAATAAAAAAAAGTATGTTGTTTATACCAAAGTATTATTGTTATATTTCACTTTATTTGATTCATAACAAAAAATTTACAATTTTCGAGAAACTTTTAAAAAAACTAAAGCATTCTTGACAATTCGGTAATAAAATCAAATAAATGTAAGCATAAATGGAGCTATAATGCGATATTCTGAACTTGTAGAGGGACGTTTGTTAGCAGTGGAAGATTTTGAATAATTGTTTGGACGTTTGTTGGTTGAAGCGGATTCTGAACGTTTCCTTGAACGTTTGTCAGGGGAAGGAAAGGGATGGTTGTTGATGGAAGGGGATTCTGAGCATTTTCTGGGGCGTTTGTTGTCGACATCAGATTCTGAGTGTTTGCTGGGTTGTTTTGTTGAAGCAAGACATTTTGTACCGGTGAAGGAACATTTTCGATAAACGAACATTTTGCAAGGCAGTTCTTGGCAAGTTGTAGAACCGGTAAAATCCTCATCGATTTCGGTTTCAGGCGGATCTGTCGAATCATCGGAATCTGTGTGGTAATGTGGGTCTTCATCAGAATCCGATTGGTATTTATCACTCATATCTACTTGAAAGTCATCTTCAAGGTTAATATTAGCTTCTTCTTCCAACAGACGTTCACTTCGACATTTTACTTAATTATAATTATCTCACACAAAAGAAAATCCACTGTTTTCTCGGCATTTAGGTCGTGTGTTCATTAATGTCACACCTAGCGTAGGGCAGATGTTGCTTTCCAGCGCCGGTGTAACAATAATGTACACCGATCAAAAACGAGGAAAAAACAAAAAAAACTAGTGATTCTCAAATGTAAAAACATAAATATATTATACACATATCTAAACACATTATCTAAAAAATAATGATTTTGGCCTAACGACATACATTGCGACGATATTGATGTCGGCGAGAGTGTTAACTGGTTTGGTCTGTATTTTAAAGTAGCCTGGTGGTTAATCGTAGATACTTTTATTAAACCTTCCTTTGGAATTTATTTAATAATTAAGGTCGACGCTCATATATCGGCAAATGTATGCTAAACTGGTTACAAAAAGTAAGTAATAAAAAGTTCTAAGGAAGCAAGTCCATAATAGTAACTAATTTTCAGATAAAATGTTCAAATATTAGCCTCTCGATTTCTCATTGCCCTATAAACTATAAATTTTGGTACATAGTAAATCCTCTATAAAGGTAACATGCCTATCGACCTAAATATCTTCATTATTTCGTAGAAAACATTCGCCAGTGAAATGGCGACCTTGAAATCTTAAAAAAAGTTTCTTAAACGCGCACTAAGCTCCCTAAAATCAGTATCCGGGATCTTTTATATGTTTATATGTTTATATATATAATATATATATATATATATATATATATATATATATATATATATATATATATATATATATATATATATATATATATATATATATATGTGTGTGTGTGTGTGTGTGTGTGTGTGTGTGTGTGTGTGTGTGTGTGTACAGGTGTCCACCTAGTGTGGGGGTGGAAGATATCTCGGTTACTTTCGTAGATAATGAAAATATTGGAAAATTAGCTGCCCTTCGTTTCTCAAGTTCTACAAAACTAAAACATTGCGGTGTATACAGTGTGTCTCAAATTTCTTGTACCGAAATATTTTCAGATTGCTAGAAAAAATAAAGGGTATGCTGTCATGCTCGATTAAAATATGAGGTCAAATTCGAAGAGGCTTATACCAGATGTTCAGTAATTTATGTTCTTCCGGAAGAAATTAAAAGTTTATTTGAAATGTATCTTTCTTCACATTCGATTAGATCACACACTGGTCTATAACTTTCATCAGGCATTCCATATATCAAACGTCTACGATTTCAGAAATGCTACCACTTTTTCATAATATGATAGTTAGACGTCGCCAGATTCGATGAAATAGGCTTTGGACGCAATTTCTGATCGTAGCAAGTATTTTTTGTTTCCTGAATGTATCAAAATGTGTTGAAACTTATTAATCTTACCGAAGTAAGAGCAAAAGATCAATTACTCCCAAACTGAGCTAAAAACATGAGGTGCTGTCTGAGCGAGAGTAAACGTAATTGTTTATTAGCCTCGCGTGTTTACCACGCCATTTATGCCGGTCTGGAGAGATATCTTCGTCCAGAATGTTTTTCGAGATTGAAGGAGAGGTTTGAACGAACTGGATGTGTTGTATGTGAAAATACAAGTAGAATTTATGTGGTCAGTAACGAGAATAGTGTAACAAATATTTTGTGCAATGTGATGCAAAATCCTGGGATCAGTGTTAAAGACATAAGTGAAAATGAGAGTGCGTCACGAAGTTAGGTAAATAAAGTCATGAAGAAGAACAGATTCCATCCTTATCGTCTCACTGATCACCAAATTTGACAGATAGATATCATCAAGCTCGGCTTCAATTTTGTAACTGAGCTACGAATAAAATGAGGGAGCACCGCGACTTTTTTGATAATGTTTTATTCTCCGATAACTCATCATTTTCGAACACTGCCAGAGCAACAAAAAATGTTCATCACTATGTTGACAGGAATCCCAGAACATTAAGAGCAATAGACCACCAACACCGATTTAGAGTGAACGTTTGGGTCGGGATATGTGGACGCTATCTTATAGGGCTATATTTCTACGATGGCAACCTGACTGGTCAAAGGTATTTGTCATTCTTGCAAGTCAACCTGATACATTTGCAAAGTCATGTTCCAGTAGAATTTTTAGAAAATCAGTGGTTTCAACACCATGGGGCTCAAACAAATTCAACCAGAGAGGTAAGTGATCATTATATTTATTTCAGTGTTGTATTGATTTCGTGCATCACAATTAATTCATCAAATTTTTCTATAAAAGACTGCTATAAATATCATTAAAGCCCGCATTTATTACGCCAACAATGAAATTGTGATGTAAACCATCTAGGCCCACAAAGCACGTTTATATAAACTTGAATCTAAAATGTTACGAATAAAGCAGTAAATCTAGTTTCTAATTCCTTTTCTTTAGGCGAAACAATAATTTGCCATATTTTATCACAATCAATTTTATTTATTTTATCACAGTAAATGGATTGAAAGAGGTGTGGAAGAGGCGTGGCGGTCCAGTGGCCAGGAACATCGCCACATTTAACATTCCTGGATTTCTTTCTGTGGGGATTTATAAAAAAGAAGTTTATTATGAAACTCCGAGGGACACAGAGGACCCGAAACCTAAAATTAAGACTGCATTTCAGGAGGTGACTCTGTAAATGTTGGGCACAGTTTCCCAGAAATTTAAAACTAAGATACACATGTGTAGTCACGTAAAAGGACGGCATTTTGGACATCTGAGATAGCTCCTTGGTGACTTGAAATAAGTTTGTTCTTTGTTCATACAAATATTATAACTAACTATTTTTGTAGTATTGTATGGCAATATTTACTGTATTATTAGATTTATTTCTTCAACGGTTACTAATAAACATTTTAGGTTTGTATGGATTACTCCATAGCACACTAATTTTGCGTAATTTACGATGTATTATTGTACATTTAAGTACATGCAGAACCTACTTCATAGAATCTGGCGACGTTTAACTATCGTATTATGAGAAAGTGGTGGTATTTCTGAAACCGCAGATTTTTGATATAGGGAATGTCTCAGAAAAGCTATAGGCCAGCGTCTCATCTAATTGAACGTAAAGAAAAATACAGGCTGTTCCATTTGAAATAAGCGAGTTTCAAAACTTTGAATTTCTTCCGCAAAAACATAAATTATTGAACATCCGGTATAAATATCATCGAGTTTGACCTCATATTTTCCTCGAGCCGCTCTCTGAAAAGAGCTCCTCAGAAAATTAACACAATACAGGTCGTTATAAAGCTACAATTGATATTTTTGTAGAACAATGAAAATTGTATTTTTCACACAACTTTTCGAATAACTCGAAAACTATTAGGATTTCGAAGAACATTTTTGATGATAGCATACCCGTTATTTTTTCCAGGAATCCGAAAATGTCACAAAAAGTAGGGTCTGCCATTTTTAGTGAATTTTCTTAGAAAAAATTCACTAATTGGGAGATCCCGACTTTTGAATTTTGAAAGTTTTTTCAAATGAGTGCGAACTAGGACTCCTAGAACCCATATCCAAGGTCAATTTCAATTTTTACATATATATATATATATATATATATATATATATATATATATATATATATATATATATATATATGTATGTATGTATGTATGTATGTATGTATGTATGTATCACACCGATAACTCATCAAAAAATAATGGGCCGATTTTGATAAAATTTGGCGAGTACCTTCCTTTCATAAGAGGCTTGGATAAGTTCGTTAGCCAGGAAAATCGGCCCAGGTTTTCCCGGAAAATTTTGCATTTTCTTTCGGAAAAAAATTATATCTCCGGAAATAATAAATCTATGGTAACCAAATTTGGTAAGCAAGTTTACGACCCTAAAAGGAAACTACAAACCAAAATTTAGATTTCTATGCTACAGGAAAAAAAGTTATAAAAAATATTTGGTGCCAGATCATTTCTATGAAAATTAACTACCATAACACACTTGCTGCGTCCAGACATTTTAAAATTAAGTTAATGTCGGTACACGAAATTTGGGACACCTGTATACACCGCAATATCTTACTTTTGTAGAGCTCGAGAAAAGAAGGCCAGCTAATCTTGGAATTTTTTCTATATCCTCGAAAATAACAGATATATTTTACACAACCAATCTAAGTGGAGACCCTGTATACATAAGCAAATCTTTCTGAGAAAATTAGCTAAGATAGATATTGAGAACTCAAAGATGAAACTACGCTTTCCCTCATTTTAGGACCAGTAGGAAACTTCAAGCATAACATTTTAACAATTATGGTTGTTATGGTTCCTTAAAATAGAAAGCTTTGAGCTGTTCTTGATAATCGGATGTTTCGTTTCTTCATCTTATCAGACATGCCTTTTTTCTTTTTAATCCAGATCAAAAAGATTTAGACTTTCTTCGCACTAATTTTGAACAGTCATTTTCTGCTATACAAGGCTGTGTAAGGCGTTCACGTTTAGGCAGTCTATTTTACCCTATGAGACTTCTCTACAAGGTAAATTGGAATCACTTGATGGCCACCACATTTATAGACGCCTAATAACCCCTAATGGAGTTTTCATATTCAGTCCGCCAGACTATTTTTTACTTGAAATAGTCTTGCTGAAGAACATAATTAAGCCCTGCTCCTGACAACGTTTAAGTGCAAACCTGATGAGCATTATATCGGATATTATAATTGGTTTTTATCTAAAACATATGAAAATGGGCCAATGGCATTAAAGCCGCAGCCATGTAAATTTGACGACACACACATATCTAAGATATATTTACTTACACTTTTGTTTATAAATTGTTTATTAATCGTTTACTTTTGTTGTTGGTAATTTGGAAGGCAACCCAAAGATACTAGTTTATTAAGAAATGATGTTTGATATACAATTGTATGTATCACGGCTAAGAAAAATGCTTATCCAAATAAAGGATCTAAAGACGTCATTTGTAAAATATCTATAACGAAATGATTTCTGTACTAAGTAGTGCCAAGACGGTCAAAATTTAAGAACTACAATTTGTTGAAAAAAAAAACGGGGGTATCTAAAGATGTCATTTGTAAAATATCTATAACGAAATGATTTTTGTACTAAGTAGTGCCAAGACGGTCAAAATTTAAGAACTACAACTTGTTGACATAAAAAAAACCAATCTTAACACCCATACTAAGAAAGCATAAGAATTATATATGCATATATGTTTAAATTCTTCCTGTAAATTTTACATATACGCTTCGTTTGTAAAGGATGGAACTACTTTATCTCATAATCATATATTTAATGTCACTCGAACAGACAGAACAAATAAATTTAAAAAGCAGTAGAGTGATTAAAACTTGTTTTTACTTCCTGTTCTGAGTTAGCTGACTACTTGATGTAAAAAATTAGTAAAATAATAAATACGAATGCCTTAAAAAGATAAGCCCAGTTCATTAAGATGAGTAACGAAAAACATTTGTCACGTGGTAAGTAAAGTCAATAAAGGGATGACATCTGACGTGTATTTATAGAAAGTCTGTGTTCCCATTAAAAAACGCAAGTACAGACGTTTTAAAAATGCATCGAAAATAGACCGGAACGTCTCAAAGGTTTGTTAAAGAAAAATAAATTTTACTTCCCCTATGTAGTTTGTAGTTTTCCTATAGCCTATCGTTTCACTCAATATCGAATTGATCTTTTTCAGCCGACTGAGACTAGGGGTTATTTGTGAACAGATAAAAAGCACATCAGTCATAAATTCACTTAGTTCGCATTTTATCTACATAAAGTTCTCTCTGGAGGTAGCCGTGTTCTTTCTTTCTCTATCTCTCTCTCTCTCTCTCTATACATGGAGGGTTAGTCAAAAAGTTTATAATCAAATAAATATTTGATACAAGAATAGAAGTTTAAAAATACCAGCCTTCAATCCAAAGATTGACTTACAGTATACTTACATTCAGCAGACTTCACTTGTTAACGCGAGTTTGAATTGTCAAATAAGAGAAGTAATGTAGAAATCTCAAACAAATTTTATAAAGCTTGTAAACATTCACTTACTATTTTGTGGAATATTTTTTTTTATCGACAAGTATAAGAAATTGCATCCGAATTTAGAGACAAGATATAATTATTACTGACACACGTTTGATCAAAAGACTGTAACTATTAAATAGTAATCATTGTCATCATTATATTTATTCATTTGTTCTAGAAAGAGATCGACATCTGTATAAACACTAAATACAACAATAGAACCAACAAGACTTAGCAAAAAGCCCTGATGCAACAACTGCGTTGTTCTAGAAAACTCTAAAACTTTATTCCACGTACACAGAAAACCTCTTCAGCCACTCAAAAGCCCTGGTTCTCTAAATCCTGTGACAAGGCCAGACTTTAAAAGGTCAAAGCGCACAAAAGCTCGTACACAATCCCAGTCAAAAAAACCGTCAAGCATTTAACGACACAAGAAACCGCTATATCAGCATTTTTTCTGATGCAAAAAACTCGTTTAATAACCACATAAAAACAAAGTCCTCTTAAGCTCCAGCGGCAGCAAACCCTTCTGGACTCTTGCTAAATCTATTGGGAATAATTTCTCCAAGAGCACGTTCCCACCTCTTGTCTCAGGTGATGAAATTGTTTCTACCACCTTGGGCAAGGCTGACCTTTTGCCTCGTAGTTCGCCGGCAATTCTACTCTCAACCCACCTCCCAATGGTCAACCACCAACAGTCCCCAATGTCGCGCATAAAATGACTGATATCATTTTCAAAACTAGAAAGGTACGAAAGATACTCTCTTCTCTTAATACCAGGAAAGCCTCTGGCCTTGACGAGATCCCAGAAATTGTTCTCAAAAAATGCGCACCAGAACTTGCTCCTGTCCTGAGTCGTCTGTTTCAGACATCTTACAATAGAGGCATATTCCCTAGTGACTGGAAAACTGCTCGAGTACAACCCGTCCCCAAAAAAGGATCGTACAGCATTCAGAATGCACACCTGGCATCGACGAAAGCCAAAGAAAGAGAGAAGACAGTTGAGAAGTGGCAGGAGAGGTGGAACAACCACACTGAAACAGCGGCCTGGACGAGGACGATCATACCGGACCTCAAATCATGGGTATAATACAGACACAGGAGGCTGGACTTCTATCCAACACAATTATTAACTGGTCACAGCTGCTTTAGACACTACTTGGTGAAAATGAGACTGCGGAACGACAACAAATGTATTTACTGTGGTACCATAGATACAGCTGAGCACACAGTATTGGAGTGCCAAACATTATATAGGCAAAACCGGGAGTCCCAGCTAGGATGTAGGATTACAAGATATAATATGGCGTCTCTAATGGTGGGCGAAGAGAAGAACTGTGGCAACGTGTCCAACTTTGTTAGGAAATTTCTGAAAAATAAAAGGATGGGGGAGAGAGATGTGTTGCAATATTACCCAGCTGGGGGAGGGGGAGGTCTTATGAAAGTTGGAAAAGAAGAGAAGACTGACCTCACCCGTGAAAATATATCCTGACGGATTGTTCCAGAGGCGGTTCATAAGGGCCTCTTCAGCCACCTGTGGGTAGCCAACGTCCTAAAAAAAGCTATGTTGCACCTGAGTATTCAATGTCTCGGCAAATGCATACATCATACTCTGTAAGTCCTGAGCACTATAAACCATCGACCAGACTTCACCACTTACCCTCTCTGTCAGCCGGTCGAAGTTAATTATTTCATTCATTTTATGTACTTACAAAGTTTATGTTGTCCAAACTGTATATTAAACAAGATAGCATGGTGATCAATAATGCCACATGAATAAGTTACTGACCTTATATCCACATTTTCATCCCCACTCCTTACAAATATGTGATCTACGCAGCTGGATGTAGTACCCGTAACTCTAGTTGGTGAGGTAACACACGGAGCAAAAGCATAGGCCCGAAGTACGTTTATATAGGTTGTAGAAGTCTCTCCATGTATACTGGGAAAACTTTCATCTATGTCAATGTTAAAGTCTCCCATAATCAAGTCTATATCACCTTTTCGATTATTATGCAAATATGAATCCAGCTCTCATACAAACACTTGGCAATCACTAGAAGGGGGTCCGTAAAAACCAGATAAATTTATGATTTTATCCTTGACTTGCATGGTTGTCCTTATAAATGTACTTCTGTTAGCTTAACATTAGCCACTTCCACCTTTTTCACCTGATCCTTCAAATACATAACCACCATCATTCTGTTTAAACCCATCCTCGCTGTAATGCAACCGCAACCCATCTATTTCATACTAAGTTATGTCACATACACTATAGGTTTCAGTCTATACTATAGCTACTATGATAGCTCCTTCAATACTATGCAAGAACAAGACCAACTCATTAAATTTTCTTCTCAAGCTTCTTATATTTAAATGCATAAAGGATATACCATAATTATCAGCCTCGAGGAGCGAATGACATTCCTCACTATCATTACATTTCATCTCAGCTACCCAATCGATGCCGTGCAGTATATTCATAATGTTGTCAAATTCCCCTATATTTTACTGAATCAATTTTACTAATTCCTAAATATATTTAAACGGAAAAAAAAAGAATGCACATACGTCTAACAGTTATATCTCATTATTTTATCTTCCCCTGATTTATGCTACTGTACTCCAAAATATTATCCCCTATCAAATCGGCAATACAATAAAAAACAATAGAAGGTACCACAAGGTATCATACACTCGTTAGTCCAACAGACAGCACTAGACAATAATACGTAAATCACAAGTGCTTATCTGTGAAAGTTTTCCAGATCAACATAATTCGGAACGGATCTACAAATACTCAATAAGCAAACAAAACTACTATACCAAGATAAATAAACACCAATATACAACTGTATAAATATCAAAAGGTAATAAAACCAACCACACTGTGTACAGAAGCTCAAGTTACCTTATAACAACAATAACATATATATATATATATATATATATATATATATATATATATATATATATATATATATATATATATATATATATATATATATATATATATATATATTCTTATTATAGTAATAATTTTTAAACCGATAATATGGTAATGTTTCCGATAAATCATGAAGAACAAAACGATACAACAAACAATAAAGATAACCTGTATACAATGTAGGAGGTGAAATTTAATCGCTATGTAAATTCCGCGCTTATCAGAAACCGAAACAGAAATACAAAAAATAAATTCCACAATTAAAGGATAAATATATAAATCTAAATTCAAAATAGCTATTTACAATAAACTGATCTGTAGCTCTACACACACAATTAAATAGTAACCTTTTTTTTTCTCCCTCAGGGCTCGTCCGCGGCTTTGCCGCCCCGATAGCACTGCAACCTTTGGGTTATTGTGCATGCCCTTTTACTCCACCCATTCCAAAATCACTGTGCCTTGAACTAGCCTGCACAGCGATTGGTAGGGTGAAGTTTTATAATGCTCTGTCTCCGGTCTAGACTGACCGTCTGACCGTAGATCAGTTGTCTTCTGCGGTCCAGAGCTTTACACTCGCATAAGATGTGCTGGGCTGATTCCACATCCTCGCCGCAGAGTGTGCATGCGAGGTTCCCCTCGAACCGCCCCATTTTATGCTGGTGTTTCTTGACGGCCATGTGTCCCGTCAAGAGACCTGTTATGTTTCTGAGCTGTCCTCTGTTAAGATTTAGCAGCTCCACAGCTCTCTTTGAACTGGGTTCGTCAATTATTGACTTCCCATTTCTGTGCCCTGGACAGTCTGCCCAGTACACCTCGTGTTGGTTTCTTACCCAGGACTTAATGGCTCCCCTGGCAGTGCTCTTTGTCACAGCCGCTTAATTTAATTTCAGTTACACAATACACTACCTCTTGTTGCAATGTAAAAAAAGAAGATATATGTATGAATTTTTGTTTTTGTGTGGCTAAAGGACCTGTTTCAAAGCCAACTCTCTCTCTCCCTCTCTTTCTTTCTCTCTCTCTCTCTCTCACACACACACACACTATATTAGGAATTATTAATTTTGGAAGAAATGGCATGCAAAGGTGTGACACAAACTAGTTACCCCTCAGAATGATGAAATGCTTTGCCCGCTTAGCCATAAGCTACTGAAACCGCTTCTTGCATTTTCACTGTTTTTCAGATTACCAAGAAATGTCCAAATTTAGGTCTAATGATAGAGTTTATCAAAGCTCTAGGAGTTTCAGAATCCATAAAGAAATTAAATATAACATGAATCATATAGAATCTTTAGGTAATACAAGTACATTTATGCACATAGTGTGAACAATTTATAGGTAATAGAAGTTTCGTAAAAATAGTTTTATGTAAATTTTTGCGCAACAGCCTGTTTTTGCTTAGTATGAATTATTTTACGGACATTTTGGTAACGCTACATTTTTAGTGTTGTTTTAATTGATTGTTTTGTGTATCTAAGGCTTACAAATTTTTACCTCCCATGTAAGCAAAACAGAAAAGATGAAAACATAATCTTATACAAAAACCTACGTAGGGAGTTAAAAGACTGTACGAAATTCACCATGTTGGCAAACAAAAATGTCACTCAATTTCTTTCATCGCTTATCTCAACATCTAAAAGCGTATTCATTTACAAAATGACTTGCTTGGAAAGAGACAAATGTAACAGTGTGTGCTTTCTGACCTATTCGCACATTTGTTTTCAGTTGAAGCTTTTCACAAATTGAACACTATTCTGAATCCAAAATTAATGCAAACAGTATACATAATTTATCAACTAGAATAATATGTCTACATAAAACATAGTAACTGGCTGTTGATTTAATAAGTTATGACTTAAAAATATACTATAATCTAACTTAAGCACTAGTTTTCATGATGTTTAAATAATTTTCCCCATTTGAAATCGTTGGTAAATTTACTTAAAAAGAAGAATAGACATGTATTTTAGATCTTCAATAGTGTACACAAGTTGTATGCTCTTTGCTTTACGTTACTTCTACAGAGTCACGTTACTTATAATTTCTTACCGAAAGGCTATTTTATAATATATAAAAATATAGGTGGTTCTACAACAACAAAAAGTTTTGTATACGCACATTTATAATATGCTGCTTAACAGTTCTGGATATAGGAAAAACGAATCTTCCATTTTTTCCATAAACCCAGTCAACATACGTGCACTATTTTCATGGCAATACACATTTGTATAATTGAAATTCATGACAGAGGCCTTAAGATGTCTCAAAAAATTTTGCAAATATGATCAGATTTTAACCAAAATCAATTTCTTTATTTGTTGTGTTCTAATATTGTCAAATCCATACACTCAATCTCCCCGAGTCAACCCTGTTCACTCCCACCCTAAAAACCTCCCTTGATGCCTACAACAGTCACCAGAGGCGCAGGACGACATTGGTACTCGTGTAACAGTTGGCAACAAGCGTCAACAACCGAGAAGAGGTGCTACAAGATAACCCTAGAGCACTTTACTTCCATGTCATCCAGCGTCCAGTAAGGTCGTAGCAAGACCGGCTGAACCGTGCGCGGTAGTCAAGACACAGCATAATAGCTGAATGTGTATGCTGTGGTCACACCACAGTTAACTCCGTGGTCGTTACAGCGGTCAGGGAGCATCACAGGAAGATCGCTTGACCCGCGGTACGTGGTCAAGAACCCACGGTTGTCTCCATAGACACGTGGACAGGTCCGTGAGCCTCGTTGTGGAAGAGCCAGTCTTTCGACGAGCGACTGAACCGTGCTGAGAAATCCATTCAACCGCGGTATCAACAAACTGCAAGTCTTCACAGCTGTCACCTGGACACGTGAAACACCTTGGCCCGTGCTGATTTTTGAGAAATACGGTATGTTAGCTTGTTTTATATTAAGTATTGAAATTGAAGCGGCATCTGGGATGTATTTTAACAGGTAAATGGCTAGTTTTCAGTTATGTTCAAATACTTTTGCTAATTTTTATTTAGATATTCAGAAAGGAGGCAACCCAATACATCCACTTTTTCCCGAATAAAAAATAATTTACTTGGTCACGGATCATTTAATAAACCACGTTCAAAAACATATAATAAAGAAAATTGAGAGGTTGAGCCAGTCACAGTTTTAGACAATCTCATGTAGAGCCATTGAAAAGAGCGTCGGCATTCCAAAAGCTAAGTTCAAAAAATTCTACGAAAACACAAAGACCACCCATACAAATTTAGGCTTGTCCAGCACCTACACCCTGGGGATGCTCAACGTCGAGTAGTCTTCTGCAATTGGTGTCGGGAAAGGTGTGATATGGTTAGAGATTTTGCAATGAAGGTTATATGGTTAGACGAAGCTCATTTTAGCATTCCTGATATACTTAGTAGGCACAATAGCAGATTCTGGTACCAGGAAAACCAACACCAAATATTTCCCAGAAAATATGAGGGCAGGTTTGATCAAAATGTGTCTTGCTTCATATTAGGAACAAAGATAAAATTTTATATAATTGTGGGAAACCTAACAGAAAACGCTACGTTGAAACTTTAGCGACAGCCTTACCTGAATTGCTCGATGATGTCCCTTTAGAGCATGTAAACGAAATTAATTTTCAACAGGACGGAACTCCTGCACACAATTCTCAAATGGTGAGGTAATTTCTAGAAAGTAATTTTCCAAATCAACGAATCGCAACCAACGGGCCTATAAGATAGGCCCCTAGGTTTCCAAACTTGTCTATATTGGATCTCTTTCTATGGGGATATCGGGCATGCACAATAGCCCAGGGCTGCAGTGCTATCCGAGCGGCAAAGCCGCGGACGAGCCCCGAGGGAGAAAAAAGGGGGATATCTGGAGGATAAAATTTACAAAGTTTATTAAGATAATATTCACGATTTATGAAACGCAATAAGATAAAAGTTTTTGCTACTTACAAAATCATCCCGTTGTTTTGCTTAATTCTTTAAAACGAATAGGGAAAGTCTGCAAAGCGTGCATAAAACAAAATGTAAATTATTTTGAACAGTTCTTTTAAGTTACTAAATTACTTTAGTGCTTATGTTACGATTTTACAGGTTCAGGGGTAAGAACGTGTGCCTCTGAACCGAAGGGTACTGGGTTCGATCCCAGGGTTCTCCTTTCACTTTTTCAGTACAAACTGTAATATTAACATCAACCGAGATTCTGGCATTGTATTTGAGCAAGTTGAATGTCTGCACGATCCGTCCTTCGGAGGGTGGGGGGTGGGCGGTTTGTAAAGCCGTCGGTCTCGTGTCCATGCGATGTTGGGCACGTTAAAGATCCCTACCCTCCTTACAGAAAGGCAGGGGTTCGGCAAAATTTCCAGGATAGTGAGGTGAAACTGCTCCCTGGCGTCGGTGATTGGCCATAGTCGCGGGAATAGGCCGTCGTTAAAGAAACAAAACACACACACGATTTTCCAGGTGGTTTTTTACTGGTAGGCTTATTGGATAATAATTATTTATTAATGTTATTTCCCTTCGTGACATAAATCTAGGTAGGTAGCACTGTTTTGTGGAAAATTAGCAATAGATATATTGATAAATAACTGTTATTAAATAATTTTCTCAATGTATTGTTAGCATATAGAAATAAATAAACAGCAGCATTTTGTTGCACGGCCCACGGCAAAACATTCATTGCGAATTATGAAAATTATGATTTTTTCGTTGTTTATTAAAATAGACCCATAATGTAATATGTTTTTGATAAGCTTGTGAAGGTGCAAATTAATTTCTTGACACATATACAGGTGTCCCATAAAAAACAGATATTGATCAATATTTCATAATCAGTAATATTCAGAAAAAACTAGTTACGCCATTAGATTTTCCGTAAAAAGTTCTAAAAAAAAAGGTTTTTACCTGTTTGATAAGTTGTCAGACAACTTAAATACAAGGGGTGCCTGAAAATGCAATATTTTCAATAGCGCCTTGTAGCTCGAAACTAAGAGACCTATGACAATTTTATTTGCGGCACCTATCGTTTCGTAAAAAAGTAGCTCAGTTTCGCGAAAACCGCAAGGGTCCATATTTACTAAAACCGCAAGGGTCCATATTTACTAAAACCGCAAGGGTCCATATTTACTAATAACCGCGATACGCAGCAATTGCAACCAAAATGGGACAGCATGTACACCTGTTTACATTTTTTGTCCATATTGAGATTATTTCTTATCAGAGACAAGACAGAGTAGTATAGACAATCGCATTGCAATTGCAATTGCAATTGGTTGGTTACTGGGTGCTCGAATTTTTTAGAAAGTCAGTACATACATACCTACATACATACATACATACATATATATATATATATATATATATATATATATATATATATATATATATATATATATATATATATATATATATATATATAGCAGCCTCCAATCGGCGTACTTACATAGTCATTTTTTTAAAAAGATCGTTAGATTATTTGAAAAATTAATGTAATTATACAGCCCACGTTTAAATAATCTAACGGTGTTTACATTTTTTGTCCATATTGAGATTATTTCTTATCAGAGACAAGACAGAGTAGTATAGACAATCGCATTGCAATTGCAATTGGTTGGTTACTGGGTGCTCGAATTTTTTAGAAAGTCAGTACATACATACATATATATATATATATATATATATATATATATATATATATATATATATATATATATATATATATATATATATATATATATATATATATATATATATATATATATAAAGCAGCCTCCAATCGGCGTACTTACATAGTCATTTTTTTAAAAAGATCGTTAGATTATTTGAAAAATTAATGTAATTATACAGCCCACGTTTAAATAATCTAACGGTGTTTTTAACAAAATGACTATGTGAATACGCCGATTGGAGGCTGCTGTTCATATTTGTATGTGAATGTCTTGAGTGAAATGTCCCAAAGCGCCACAATTGGTGTGATGTATTCTGATGCTCCTCGAGTTATCGGCTTCTGTTGAAGTGTCAATCTGACGCGAAATATATAAAGCGTGGTAGGTATAACCAGAAACTTTCGTAATTGCTTTAAAGGTCTAATGCCCTGAAATGAGATTCTGAGTTTTGGAACTAACAAGTGACGACCTTTACTTGCCCCTAAGTCTATATATATATATATATATATATATATATATATATATATATATATATATATATATATATATATATATATATATATATATAAATTTGAACTGGCCCTGGATAGGGGTTATAGGGGTTCTAATTTACGCTAATTTCTAGAAATATTACATGCGCTCTCACTGCCTAGTGTTTACTTTGTTATAAAGTAAACATATAAATTTCCAAAACATTAAATGGGTGCCACATGTTTTTATCGTTACTGTGACAAATTCTATGAGTTAACTATGCAAGTCTTTAACGTCTTTTCTGAACGCTGGAAAGCAAAACTTATTTATTATTTTTGCGCATTAAGTATGCAAGTATTTAATTTATTTCATGGACTATTGACTATCACCCACGCCAGGAAGCAGTTTCGTCGCATCTTCCTGGAATTTTTTCATTTTTTCGAATCCCTTCCTTCCTGCAAGAAGGCTTGGTATCTTTAACATACCCAACATTATGCGTTTCCTTAGAAGAACGAAATGTGCAGATATTCGGCTTGCTGATAAACAACGCCACAACCTCGATGGATGTTAACTTGTATACTGAAATGGTAAATAAAGTTAACCTAAGCTCCTCCTGCGATATAAACCGATGATTATTGGCTTTTCAGACACCCGCTCTCAAAACTGGGACACCTAGGTTGCTCTGTGTGAAATAAAAGACGTAGAGTTGGGCGAAGCTAGGTTTTTGGAGGTGTCAATTCAGAATTTTCAACTGGTTTTAGTGTCGATTTCTTTTTAAAAAATGGACAAGGAATTTCATAACATATTCGCTAATGCTAATTTGATATACAATGAGAACCTCGATGGATGTTAACTTGTATACTGAAAAGGTAAAATACGCTTTAGATCCTTCTGGGATATGAACCGATAATTACTGGCTTTCCAGGCACCCTCTCTTACAACTGGGACACATAGGCTGCTGTGTGTTAAATAAGAGACGCAGAGTTCGGTGATGCTACGTTTTTCGAGAAGTCAATTCAGAATTTCCAACTGGTTTCCGTATTTTAAAAAAAAATGGAGAAGGAATTTCAGAACCTATCCGGTAACAGTAATTTGATATACAATGTCATAATCTCCTATGCAACATTGATATACGTTTTTCAAAGACATTTTGCAAACTGACTGCAAACTTTGTTTTAATATTAAACCCTAAAGTAATAAATCATAAGACTAAATTGACTTTATCAGCACATGTGCATTACTTTAAGTGAAAATAATAGCCACATGCTGTAGTCCAACCCTTATCATAGTTTTTATTTACCGGAATTTATGTCTAGTTTCATTGATTTACGAAGAACATAAACCTGAAAGCGTGTTAGGTGGAATGCATATCATTATTGTTAATCAATTTTCATGTCAACTTTATTCCTGAAATATTTCCGTCATTTTGCAATGTTGGTACTCACGTATACACCACCTTCATGGCAAAATTAAGCATTTTCTTCGTTTTCTCTTTCCCCAAGTGCTATCTTTTGAATAATTCGACACGCCACTGCAAGTGAAAATGCAAAATAGTCGCGTATACCACATTCGCATGTAAATTTTTATTGTAGGAAATTTTATTAGCGTGAGAAAAAAGAAATCAACTTCCTCCAGGGGTAATATTTTTGTGCTGAGATATAGACACATTTCTTTTATAGTCTGCAAATCATATAATAATCGGGCGTTGGTTTCATGCAACAACTTTATTTAGTTGACAAAATTTCAGGCCCGTATCAAATCAATCTCTGAAAAAGAAACAGAAGTTTGTCACTTTTTTCATTATAAAATACACTGAATATAAACCTCCAGTTTGTTACACGAGTTAAAGTAGTTAAAGTAAAGTTAACATTCATGAATAACTTTAGTGCTTTGTGGAGCTGCCAGAAAAAACCTCGAATAAACAAAAAAAGTCTGCACGCAGCAAGTGCGATATGGTAGTCCATTTTCATAAAAAGGTTTGTAATAGCAAACATGTCTTTTTAATGAAAGCAGGCATGAAATTTAGCACAACATATATAGTATGAACAATACCGTAATTTATCGAAATAAATTTATTGTTTGAAAAAGTACAATTTTTTTTAAAAATTACATTTATGACGCCACCTATTTCTGAATGATGCCATCATCATAAGCTTTTTTAAATAACAACTACATTTTTTGCTGTTTTTCCATAGACCTGCTTAAAAGATGATGAAAAAAAGTGGTACCTGACATAACAACTTTTTAGAAAAAATTGAATTATTTACTTTAAAAAATGGAAATGTAAATTTAATAAGAAATGAGAAATGTTTCTCACCGTTTTTATTTCGGACAAGTTTTCTTTAGACTAATGAGGTTTTCCTTCTCTTTTCTAAAGGAGTGAGCACTTGATGTTGTGATTTTTTGATACGTTGCCATAAAACTTTTTTGCAGGTGGAACAAAAACTAGAAGTCAGAATCAATTTTTAACAACACTGGTTGTGATTATTTGCTGTTATCGGTATTTAGTTATCGGACTTTTATCGCAGTATGGATTTGGAATTAAGTGAATAAAGACAATAATGTTAAATCGTGAGTTATATTCAATTATTACCTGCAATTTAAATTAATTAAACTTGATTAATTACATCTTAGTGGTGGAGGTGCAAAAGTGCTAAAACTAATCAATTCTTATTCAAATTTAACATAGATGGCACGTTTAACCTAAAGGGACAGAATAAAGATAGTAATGATGATTGGATACGGCCACAGGCTTAGAAGTAATCAAAAATCATGCGAGTTATTTAACGAACAACGTCCTGATAAGACCACCAATTGCAAGATCTACAGTAAGTTACTTGGTTGCCAAATTCACAGAAACGAGATTCGCAAAAGATTTGCCTCGACAAGGTCGACCTCGAGTAAGTGAATAAGTCAGATTGGATACATATATTGCTTGAATCTGACGAAAATCCTCATCATTCTATACAACTAGCCCGAAATAACAAGGTGGATCAATATTAGTGGTAAAATTATTCGAAGAAGAGAAGTATCAACCTTACAACGTGCAACTGATACACAAGTTAAACAATGATGAATCAGACCGCCGTTTACAGTTTTGTGAACAATTAATGTTACGCTGCGATGAAGATCCCAATTTTCTTAAAACATCTTCTGTGATGAAGCCACTTTTTGCCTGAATGGGACTGTAAATCATCACAACTCAAGATATTGAACACGGGAAAATCCTAAGTGTATGTATGGATGGGAATAATCCGACAGCGTTTCATAGGGTCATACTTTAAAAAAAAAATCTTACAGCAGCACGTTGCCTACAGTTCTTACGATTGGATTTAGTGACAGCTCTGACAGTAATTCTTTTTAAAATAATCACGAGGCAGATGTACCCCATCACCATATTTGGTTTCAGCCTCCTCACTTTGGTGTAGACGTCTGTCAATATCTAGATGCCACATTTCCTAAAAGATGAATAGTGCGTTAAGGAACAATTGAGAGAACTGCGTTCCCCAGACTCGACTCCCTTGGATTTTTTCTGTTGGGTGATTTAAAATCGAAAGTTTATTTCAACAGAACAACTAATTTAGAGGAGCTACAGCAAATAATTCGCGCTGAAGTGGAGCCAATTAGTCCTGACATTTTTGAGCTTAGTGTGCAAGGTGTTTACATTGGTATCGGCCAATACCAAATGGTAGGTAGAAAACAATTTGAACATTTGTGCTACATTTTGTTTGTTTTCCTTGGTTCAATAATTTTTTCCACTAAACTTAGTTTCCATTTTTTTAAAGTAAACGATATTTAAAAAAAAGTTTGGCAGGTACCATTTTTTTTTCATCATCATTTAAGTAGTAAGTCCAGTGTCCAGGTTTATGAAAAAAACAGCAAAAAAAATATGGTTGTCGTTTAAAAAAATGTCACCATTCAGAAATAGGTGTAAATGTAAGTGTTAGGTGGTAAGTTAAAATAGCTTAAGGAAATATTTAGTCACGAGTCATGATCTCGTCATAAGCGAGTTTTTTATATGAAAATACGCTAAAATGAATGAGGCTTTAGCTATAAGGTTTAATACTTGTTAAATTAAGTGGCACAAACACAAATTTTCACCATAAAAATGCATATTTAACAAAAATTTCACATAATAATGTTATCTGCATCACTCCCCTACTAAACTCCTTCACTATTGGAAAAAGCGATAACTGTAAAATTGGCAAGACTAAAAAACGCCTTCACGATATTATAATTTAATTTTACTAATTGTTTGGTTCCACGTCAAAGTTCTAAATTATTTGATTTCAGACTGATTTGAATCTTCCACTATTTACGATAAAATCTGGGAAAGTTTCCGTGTTTCGTGTCCTCGATGCCACATTACTCTGACCACACTGTTTCGCCAAATTAAAGGCCAAAGTTGTAACATCATTATCGACCCAAGTACTTTGTAAACACAACCTTAACTATATCATGCGAGATTACCACTACAGTTTAAATTAATTACAACTCAAATTGTATTGCAAAATATTTGTTAATGAACTCTCCTGCATCGCTTCATTAATTAGCAATCCCTATGCTTCAATAATATTCAAAGTATGTCAAAATAATTTAAAGTAAGTCTCTTGTTTAATCAGTTAGTATTCTAATAATGCAAAATCAAGCACAAGAAGCCTTGATGGCTCAGTAAACACAGCATTTCCACATTGTTAACCTCTGAGAAATTCGCGGGTATGTCTTAAGTGATGATAGGTTGTTCTATCTCATTTTTTCTTCTATTTTATTAGAACTTTGTTTAATTACGTTATGTACTGATGTACCATATTTTATTTCATTTTGTTTCTTGTTGTACTCGAAGGACCTGATTATGTTTTGTTAAATTCACGTAAACTTGTACAAAATTAATTATTTTAAAATGCTTTAGAGTCCATGAGAATTCGAACGAAATGAATTCTGATTATGTTAATATAAGCATGTTGCTTGTTCAGAGTCTATAGAAGAGATTACTGAAATATATAATTTTCCTACGCTATATAATTCTACCTGAAAGCGGTTAGCATACTTATGGTCAATTGTAGGCAATAGATGACCCTTGTTGGGTTATTCCTAATCACCCTTAAAATTGTATTTCCCAAATGGTAAATATTACAACAAAAAATTGACTAATGAAGAGATCGCCACTTTCGAGTTTTGAAACAATGTTTTCAAATCGACGCGAGCTAGGCCCCCTTTTTTTTTTTTGTTCCCTCAGGGCTCGTCCGCGGCCTTGCCGCCCCGATAGCACCGCAACCCTTGGTTGATTGTGCATACCCCTAGTCTTACTCCACCCATTCCAAAATCACTGTGCCTTGAACTAGTCTGCACAGCGATTGGTAGGGTGAAGTTTTATATTGCTCTGTCTCCCGCTAGGCCCCTTAGAACACAATGTTTGTGTGTTTATATATATATATATATATATATATATATATATATATATATATATATATATATATATATATATATATATATATATATATATATATATATATATATATATATGTATATATAATCACACCCTCTGTCTTGAAATAACGGAATAACGGGAGCTATAGCTCATGTCCTACAGCTGCAATAAAGGCAGTGCTGAATCTGACCCCACTGCAGATATGTCTGAAGAGGGAAGCAGCACTAAGTGACTGGAGACTATTTTAAATTAAAACCAGGAGACTTGGTTAACTACTTGAAAATCCTGGAAACAATTCCATTGGAATCACTCGCCAAACCATCAGGTCAAATGCCAGCTGGACTATATTTCATAGTTCCATTTGACGTGGTCATAAGTGACATCCCTTATTATACAAGAAAAAATTATATACGTTATTAATAGGATGTCTTAAGGTGCATCTTATCAAATTATTTTGTCAATCACAGGTTGGCCCATAAGTCGTTGGTGATAGCAACTTATCTTTTTTTTTAAATAAAACACTCCTTATATTACTCCATTTTTGCACTTGACATCGAAATATAATGCATGCTTGTAAGAAAAAATGTTCAGCTCGTTCACCGTTTTCGAGTTGTTTGCAACTTTTTACGCTCTTGCACAACATTACAAAAATTGTGATACGGCGTTTTTACCAATAGATAGCGAAGTCCCATGAAAAATGACGTGTTTAGCGAGGTTTTTGTTTATATTTTTCGTCGAGAAAGCGAGATGCCATATACAGACTGCTCCCAGACTACCGTAATTCAATTCTTTAAATGGAACAGGCTGTATTTCATGTTTCAGAAATGAAAGGCATGTCCGCTGGTTCAACTCTTGTTTAACACTTTCTAAACCTAAAGTTACTAGTTTTGAAACTATTTGCATTTAGTTTTCGCATATTGTTTTATTTGTTTTTTTTTTCGTAGAGATTGTTTTTTGAATAATTTTGTAATATCTTGGTAATTAATAATTAATGTTTGTTATTGTAAAAAAATGTTTTTAGATTTCCTAAAAAAAAAAATGGTTGCAAATTTTCGGGCAACATTACTTTAGCTAATTGGTGTAAAAAAATTCGTGAAAGAAATTGTTTGCAAATTTTTATGTGATTTTTTTTTAAATTTGTCCAAAAACTTTTTGTGTGTAATTATATGTGGCAAGTGTGTAAATTGCTTGAGGCGGTTCGTTAGCAAGGAAAATCGGACTAGTATTTTCGGAAACAATAATGTTCTTTTGATGATATATGGTACATTGTTTCTACTAAAATGGTTACACTGTTACACAAATTTTATGCCGTCCATTAAAAAGACATACTTGGGATTAAAAAGATTTATATGAAAATTCGCTACCATAATGCACTGGCTACGTCCAGACTTTTTATAATGATCAATAAAATAACAAGAAAAGTACATAATATACTAGATCCTTAAATATTTAGTTGCAGCTGTAGTAAGTACTCTCAACACCATTCGGAGGTAGACAGTATCTCAACCAATTACAATTTTCTCATCTTACATTTGCCAGTTGATGTGCACAAATTCGGTCACATTTTGTTCGAATTGCGACTTTCAAACCTTCCAGACTGTTGCAAGCCTATGATTATACTTTTAAAGAACCCCATTGATAGAAGTCGTTTGATGAAATGTCTTGTGAGGGTGAGGGCCACTGGAGAATCCTGCACGACCTATCCAGCTGCGTGGAAAAGTAATATATAAGATCTTACGTACTTCGCGCGCATTACATGTTTGAAAACCATCGCCTTGGAACAGAAGGGTCTGCATTTTTGTAATTAAAATATTACAACTGGGCTCGAAGAGATGGAAAAAGGGCGGAAATATTATCTGTCACTTGGCAGATACTTTCCAGCCCCATGAGCCAACTGGCATAGAAGAAATACCACAAATTACTAACCGAGACCGGGCGTTAATTAAGCCAATAACACCTGCTGAGATCACCAAGCCCATCAGACACAATCTCAACATAAAGAAAGCTCCAGGTTATAACCTCATAACCGCACAAATACTCAAAAAATTGCCCAGCAAATGTATTATGGGACTGACGCATCTCTGCAACGATGTTACGTGCCAATGAAGTGTAAGACTGCTGAAGTGATAATGATTCCAAAACCTGGAACACTATCAGACGATAGAACATCATATCGACCAAAATCCCTCTTGTCGTGATATCCAAGCTGTTTGAAAGCCTTCTTTTGCAGACTCAACCCCATAATTGAGGAAAAGCAACTTATCTGGTCCCACCAGTTTGGATTTCGTAACAAACACTCGACCATAGATCAAGTGTATCGAATCACTGATGTGATTCAAAGAGCCCTAGAAAAGAAAACGATCTGCGCAACGATATTACTAAACGTGGACCAAGCATTCCACAGAGTGCGACACCAGGATCTGGAATACAAGCTGGAAAAATATTTGCGATAGCAAATGAGCCAAATTCTTTGTTCATACGTCACTGGTCGTCACTTCAGAGTCAAACATGATCAAGAATACCCAGACTTTCACAAGATTTGTGGTACCCCAGGACAGCGTCCTTGTACCTGGACAAAGAAATGGTGCATTAAACTACATGAGGTAAAATTGATTCACGTCAACTTCGCCAACAGCAAATACGATTATACACCTGTAATGCCAACGAATCCAAGTATCTAAGCACGACTTTGGGCGCAAAGCTAAGTTGGAAAACTTATGTGATGAAGAAACGTGAGGTACTGAACCTCAAATTCAGAGAGATGTATTGGCTCCTCGGACGTTCAGAGTTGTCAATAGCCAACAAACTGCTTCTCTACAAGCAGGTCCTGAAACCCATATGGACTTATGGCCTCCAACTCTGGGGATGTACCAAGAAATTCAACATCAAAGTCCTCCAGACATATCAAAAAACAAAGTACTGCAAGCGCCGTTAATGCGCCGTGGTACTTCCGCAACGAAGACATCCATCGCGACCTGAAGATGTAAAAGGATGAAGATGAGATCAAGAAGACTGCAGGCAAACAAGAAAAGACTAGAAACCCATGAAAATTTTAGGGTGCTCTCTCTACTAGACTACAACGGACTTGTTCGGCGACTAAAGATGCAAAAACCGTTTAAACTAGTGTAGTGACGTTGAAAATGCCTAGAAATTGTAAGCGTAATAAAATTACGTAAACAGGTGATAGGTGTCATGTGGAGTGTGTCGCTGGACGCTCATCCACGGAACAGCTAAGTTTACATATTAGGAAAAAATTCTATAAAGATAGATTTGATCGAGTTACAAAACTCAACGCCCTTTGGCATTTGTCCAAAAAATATATTTTTCGTAATTTCTGGCGCTACTGGGTCTTGTAATTTTCAGATAACTTTCTCCCATTAAAACTCAATCAATGAAAAAACGTTCTATTATTATGTAGCCCAAAATACCTTCCCAATTAGTTTGTGTATTGGGTCTGGGTCCTACTTACTAAATTTAAGTTATGTCGGACTAATAGCTACCTGTAATTTTAGACACTAGGTACGAAAACATAAGAAAACTTGCATTTACCCGTAAATAAGAAGTTTAGGCAAAAATTTCCGTCTGCGTTGCACAGACCCACCATAAGGTCACATCCCATTAAAAATGCTTCGTGGTGCTGATATTTAAAAGATTGATATCTGTAGACATTTTCTCAACAACTTTGCCCAGTTCTAAAATAAATGTCCAGATTTTGCTGAATGCTTTTGAGATTTACATTATTATTTTCAGTGACTCTTAAAACCACTAAATTCATTTTCAACTTTTCGTGGTTTTACAGTACTATATAATAACAATTATGGTACGAGCAGCAGAAATATAACTATAATCAATAGTCGAAAATAAATGCGAAATTGTTTGAAAACGATAACCCCCCATAATACCACATGATAAAGATAATTTTCTCTTCTTAAATTATTCATTTAAATAGCGGCAGTTA
>OZ023269.1:31389493-31501993 GCA_964006375.1 Tillus elongatus
CCTAATAAAAATGTAAAAAATACGGACACAGCCAGTGCGTTATGGTAGCGAATTTTCATAAAATTTTCTTAAAATTTCAATAGCTCAAATTTTCTTTAATTAAGAAACGTCAAACTTAGTAAATAGAATAGCCCATTCGTAGAAACCTCAGGAATTAATTTTATTAAAATTTGTATACCATTTTACACAACATTTTAACTGTCACTAGCATCTTTAAAATGCTAAATAAAAAGCTATAATTTTTTCGAAAATTCCATTCTCCGTCGAAAACTACGAAGCGTAGCGAATTTTCAAACAGAAAGTATACCTTTCCATTCGACATTTTAAAGTTGCCACTCGTGATTCAAAATGTACAGAAGTGATAAATGTCAAAAGTATCTTAAAATCTGTCACCTGCCTCCCAATTACTTCACCAAATTTTTATCAAAATATTCCAACCCGCTTTTTCGATATTGCCTTGTAACACCTTAAAAACTTCTAACTAGGCAACCAATAGAGTAAATGCAACAGTTTTCAGCATAACATTTAGGTAGTTTTCAACAAAGAATTAAATTTAAAGAAAAGTTTACCTTTCCATTTACCATTTGAAAGTTGCGACCCAGGATTTAAAAAGGTGGAGGGGGATTAATCCCACAAGTACCTTAAAATTTGCCCCCTTCTCTCCCAATTTCTACACGTCAATTTTTATTAAAATATTTCAAACAGTTGTTCTAATAATGCCTTGTAATACATTAAAATCCTCGCCCTATATAGGTACATAATACATTTTTTTACTTTTAACTATATATTGGGTATTTGTCGATATCTAATTAATATAAATTATCTATTATAAATTTCAAAACCGGAATAGCAATATTTTTTGGTAAAACATAAATCATGTATGTTCAGAACTAGAATATAATCTGTTACGATATAACTTCAACACACCACGAGGGCGTACAGCCTAAATACTATCGTACCGTGAGTGTCGACAAGGAGGCAACTTGTTAATTCTGGACTTGAGGGCTTGTAGGTTCGGAGGAGAAGCAAAAACATGTGCCGGCAAGAAATTCCACAACTTGGAAGTCCTCGGGACAAAAGAGCGGGCATAATAAGATGTTCTATGTCTGGTCACCTGAACAGTAAAAGGGTGCATTCGCACTGTTCCCCTGGTAGATCTGTTGGGGGCAGCAGGTGGAGGAACTATGGAAGAAAGCTCCTCTGAGCAGTGCCCGTGCAGATATCCAGAAAACAGAGAGAGCTAACCAACGGCACGTCGGTAGGCAAGGGATGGCAGCTTTTGGGTGAGGGTAAGGTCACCGATGAGACAGAACCCTCCATGAGTCTGCGATCCTCATCTAATTGGGCTAAAGAGACAGGCTTAGAATATTGTATATTTGAGTGGAGGGTGTGCTGTCATCCGTGTAACTGTAAACTGGGTTGGATGTGCTAGAGAGGAGGTGATTGATGTGGAGAAGAAACAAAGTAGGGGCTAAAGCTGAACCTTAAGGGACTCTTTAATCAAAGGGACTCCTTTAATTATCCATTAATTGGATACAGCTTAGAGGAATGGCCATCCACGACAACATAAATGTTCCGGTTGAAGAGGGCTTGAAGAAATGGCACATGTCTTGAGGGCATCTAAGTAACAAAATTAATTTAAGATTGTTTGCTCATACAAACAGAAAACGTTTCCTGATAAGTGACAACCATCTTTTTTTTTCAGCAGCCAAAATGTGGGAATTTGAAAATAGATCTTATAAAAAATTTAATAATTTAAATAAATCTCAACTGCCGATTTTAGACATGGAAGTCCGTTAAATATGGATGGCATAGTATTTGATGCAATCAAAAATAAATAGGACGTCGGTAACTTTCTTATTTTTAATCGTTTTATCTAATAACTATGGATCTCTTAAGAATTATTGGCCAATTGAATCCTACAGACTTGTTTCCATGTATAACTTTGAGTATAAATTTTATTAAACGCTGTCTTTCTCATCTATTAGTGAATTGTCGCCTAAAAAATTCACTAATGAGATCGCGACTTTTGAATGAATTTTATAAAAAAAATCAATTGGGCCCAAACTAGGACCACTTCCACATTCGGAGTCAGAATATATATATATATATATATATGTTCGGCAAGATTTCCGCGGTCTTTAATGTAAGACATAGTTGGTTGTCGGGTTGAACCGCGTCCAAAATTTATTAAAACTCGACGTTTCGGCTCCTGTCCTGGAGTCATTTTCATGAGATAAAAAAAGAGATCGTCTCTAAGGCTTCAGTGTGTTCAACCCTAGGTCTAAGAGATATATATCTCTTAGGCCTAGGCTTGAACACACTGAAACCTTAGAGACGATCTCCGGCGAGACTTGGGGGAGTAGGGAGATTGATGCCCCGTAATCAAGCTACAACAACCCAACCCACCTTTGTTTACCGCTCTAAGGAGTAGGCACGCACAGTTGAGGCCTTAGAGTTCATCTCAAAATATAATGAGCGGACTTGATGAAATTTCGTAGGTACGCTCCTTTTGCTAGTGACCTGGATTATTTCGTTAGCTAGTAAAATCAAACCAGTTTTGCTTGTAACATTTTGGGTTTTCTTTCGACAGATTTTTACATCTCCGAAAATAAAAAAAGCTATTGCAACCAAATTTTGTAGGCAGATCTCTATGATGAAGAGTAAACTATGTACCAAAATTTAGATCTCTAAGTTAAAAAGAAAAAAAGCATTTAATGAAAAAATTATTATTGCCACAGGAGCACACACGACAAGAATATTTTTGTATTAAACAAAATTTATCGATTATCATTTTCTTCGTGCATATATCATTTTCGTAAAAACAGGTAGATAATTTCTATGAAAATTCGCCACCATAACGCATTACGTATTAGCACGTCCACACTTGTTTTAGATTAAGTCAATGTCATAAAATGTATTTCAAATACAGGTAATAGTCACGTATGGTTAAATAAATTATAAAGTAATATGACCTAAAAAGTTACACATTCCAAATTATTAACTTTGAAACACTAAACCAAAATCTTTTTTTTTTGACTAGTTACATTTTAGTGACTTTTTTTTAAAATCACTAATAGAGAGGTATCGATGGTGAGACTTTGCAACAATTTTTTCAAATGAGCGCGAACTAGGACCCCTATAATCCATATCCGTGGTCAGTTTCAATTTTTCTGGGTTTATATGTATATATATATATATATATATATATATATATATATATATATATATATATATATATATATATATATATATATATATATATATATATATATATATATATAGATGTGTGTGTGTATCCAACTGATAACTCAACAAATAATTAACCGGTTTGGATGGAACTCAGCAAGTACCTTTCCTTTATTAAGGGCTTGGATGAGTTCGTTAGCCAGGAAAATCGGACAAGGTTTTCCTGGAAAGTTTTGAGTTTTCTTCCGAAAAAAATTTTTTTCTCCGAAAATTACAAAGATATTTTAATGAATTTTGGTAGGAATGTTGCCTTGGGAAAGCCCTTACTACATAACAAAATTAAAGTTTCTAACTTTGTAGAGAATTGAGTTATTCAAATTTGAAACATTTAATGAAAATTCACTACCATAACGCACTTTCTGCGTCCCAAACTTTTTTTATTCTCTCTTACGAAGTCACAATTATCCAGAACTAACGGTAAGTACTGACGGCACCTGTGATAAGCCATAATCATTATTAGACTCTGGAAAATGATTAATGAATAATTTTTTAAAGCGTGGGGGTTACTTTCAAAACTAAATCTACAAAAGGCAAAAAATATTTAGTTATAGAGGAATGCAATATTATAATTTTCCTTAATACATATTTTAATCAAGAATAAGCAACACAAGCAATTACAATTCGTTTCATTCTTTAGACGAAGACAGTGTGTAGACGTCTTTACACTGTAATTGCAAGAAACTGTCTTTTCTTACTTAACATAGATACCTGTGATAATTGTTGCCATAGTAACCCCAACTGACGAGTTCGAGTTCGTGCTAAAACAGGTTATAAAATTGTGTTTATTAGCGGTAGTGGAGTTGTGATGTTTTTATAAACTATTTTGCTAATTAAATTTGGTTCGCGGATAATTATTATACGTGTGTGTTTATTTCCGTGTAAAGTGTTAATTATATTCGGTAATTTATTACGTATAGGTATAAAAGATCTTGTTTAAATAAACCGTTCATTTAAACTGAATTTTATCTAATACCTATGTGTTCTTTGGTGTTTTGTGTCGGTATAGCGGTGAAAAGGACATTCCATCATTACTTGGGGGGTAAGTTGTAATTATAATAATAAGTATAATGCGATTTTTAAATTGGTATCTATGTCAGGAAGGTTATTACTAGGTATTTATCTATTTATTAGTGTGTTTACCTCTTTCAGAAATTATATATACTTTATCGCAAAAAAGGTATGCTGTAGGTAGCTTTATTTTGTGTCAAAAACAATTTCATAGTCGCCCCAAGTACTGCATATCCTTATTTTAAAAGTTTTGATTTTTGTAAACTTATAAACCAAAGCAATCATATTTCTGGCACGGCGATACCTAATTAGTGTTGAACAAATGTTGGATTTGCGTTCTTATAATAATTATTGTTACAAATAGTATTGCTGAAATGTGACAGAGTTTAGAGGTACCTAATTCCAAAAACATGTTCAGGACTTTAAATAATACATTTTGTATACAAATTGTGACGCCAGGTCCTTAAGGTTAGCCCCATATTATATTTAGTATACATCTAAATTTCCCATTCCCTCATTCAAATTTTTAAAGAGATAAGCATGTAAAATAACTAGAAAAGTATTATCTTCTGACTTTCCTGTCACTGCAATGGAAATTAAAATGGCGTCCGGGCGCCATTTGTAATTTGTTTTAAGAAAAGGAATGGTGCAAGTATTTAAAATGCCCTTTTGAGAATAATAATATGCTTCCAATGTTTTGCACCCTTTTGCATGTTTAAGTAAAAAAGTTCACATGGTTAAATTTTAACCTAAATAAATTACTAAAAGGCAAATTACTTTTTTATTTTAAAAATACACATCCACACAATGGCTAAGTTTCGCAGACGCCAACAGTTCAATAGTTGTGTCACTGTATGCGTTTATCAGTCCCGCTGAGTTTTTGCTGGAACTCAACTATTGCCGATTTGTTAAAGCGGAATGACAGATAAACGCGCTTGAAGTCAACAGTGCGTTCATCAGTTTTCAACAGCTGTAATGTATCGGTAGACAGATTGTGAGCGCTTAAACTCAGCTGACGGCGCCTGATAAACTGAGCCACAATAACACAATTTATTAGACACTTTTTTACGCATACTTAAAAACGTAATGATGATAATATTTTGCAAACTCTAGTTATTCTTTGACGTAATTCTTGAATTCATTCACTGATTTGTAGATAAGTTAATTGACGTATTACCAAGAGAAATAATCAACTGCAGACTTGGGTGGGGGGCATCTAATGATATATAGATGGCTAATCTAGAGGTTGGGGAAATACGTATGTACCTAGGTAGGCTTTGACGTTTCTGCTACAGTGCGAAGCGGCATCATCATGCTGAAATATTACTTCTCTCTTTAACCGGTCTGCGTTTTATGCTATTATCTGTGCTACCAGTATGGATGATATATAGTGGTTTAAAGGATATTATCATAAAAATGCCTAGCAAAATCTTCCTCTCGACATCACAGTCGTAGATTATGTTTTACGATTCTCCCACCACGTATTTTATTTCGCTAAATACGAGTATGTGTCTTTTGGAATACTTAAGGGTTTCATCATTGTCATGACAAATTATTGTTCTGCCTATGTCCATATCCTTTCAAAAATAGTCCCTACATTCGTCACTTAAGCATAGGTGACGTGAGAAGATATGGTACCTGGTTATTATGATGGTTTACAGGCAGGTCCAGAAGTAACTGTATACAGAAGCAGTATTTTTTTATGTCGTGATGTAAGCGAATTATTTCTACGAAAATTCGTTATAAAACCTATATTAGAAATAAAGGCTGTCTGAATTTGAGGTCCATTTTTATTATATGTTGTGTAGTGCTTAGGTGTCTAGCGGAGTGATTACGGGAAAAAAACGGCTTATGGGATTATATAAGAGTAGAAAAAATGTTAACGAAAAAATTATTGTTTGTTGATTTAATATGAATATATATATATATATATATATATATATATATATATATATATATATATATATATATATATATATATATATATATATATATATATATATACCAGCAATCCACTTTTAAGGTATTTCGGGTCGCAGTCCTATTAAAATGTGTGCCCTTAAAGATATGGAACCGTAATAGCAAACGCAGAAGACCGAATTTCAAAGTTAAATGAAGTAATCCCTCGAAGGCGAACCTTGTCAAACACCTCGAATATATATTTTAAATTCTTATTTGAATAACGAAATAAAACTTTTTTACGATATAAATGCCCTGCACAAGGACTTGGCAGAGATATCATTGAGTCACCAGATTCACGTTATGGATAGAGGATGCCTGGCTTTAATGTCAGATGTTAAACAGCATTATTAAATGCCAATAAAACTTACCTCTGTAATTTAGTACCAGTCAAATTAACGTGGCAACCCTGCAGAGAGTTGTTGAGTGCATGTGGGTGTCTGTTCTGTTCTCTCTATATGTCCACACATCGGCCTGCATTTAGATTGCTGTGTCCCTCTCACCCTCCTCTGTCATATCTCTTAGCTCATAGGCGTCGCATTTTTAAATTTCCAAACACGAAATTGCAATAAGTTACGTCGTTAAAGATTATCAGTTGGTTACGTATGTTGCCTGCGAATTTTTGTAGAATAATATACGTATATATATATATATATATATATATATATATATATATATATATATATATATATATATATAATGTGATTTTTCGGGAAAAAAAAACTAATCCGATTGAAGTGGCTAACTAATTTATCCAACATACAGATGTACAAAAGGCAGGCTAGATGTAGATCTACCCTTACATACATTGTCCCTACATTGGGGAAGAAATGGGCCAGGACTGACAATTTACAAAATTGTTAGTTGGTTGTACACAGTCTTTATTTTATAACATTTTGTGTTATTTGGAGCTGTCGTGACAACATACTACCTGGTTCCGCACCGAGATGGCGACCCTGTCGTACATCTCACAATGTTCCGTTTCCAAATAATTAATGAAACCTCGGTGGTTCAGTGTTCAGTGGTAAGGAGGTGTTCCTCTGAACCCAAGTGATCTGGGTACGACTTCCAGGGTCCAATTTTTCAGTACATACTCTCAAATTAACAACAACCGAGGTTGTGGCATTGTATTTAAGCAAGTTAAATGTCTGCACGTTGCGCCCTTCGGATGTGTCGTAAAGCACGTTTAAGAGCCCTACCCTCCTTGCAGAAAGGCAGCGGTTCTGAAAAGTTTCTAGGATAGTGAGGTGAAACTGCTCCATGCGTCGGTGATTGGCCATACTCGACGTTAAAAAACTTAATAAAACGCTGTCCTGTAATAAGGATATAGTGTAAATCTTATATTTACCTGTTTATTAAATATTAGCAATGTCCAAGTTTGTAAGTCTGAGAAAAACTTACCTGTTTGGCATTTAAGTAAAAAAAAAATCAGCCCAAGCACAACACTAAAAATAGCTGACTTATAAGTACATAAATAATTTTTTGGGTAACCCAACAGGCCAAAATAGAAAACTAGCTTTGATAATAAAATTTAACAGCCGCAAGCGACAGTTTTTAGATAAAATATACAGACAAATTGAAAAACAGATTTGTACGTATATGTAAATTCTAAAAGAAATTAAGTAAATTTTCACTATTACGTTGATCGTGAGTGATTCTCAAATCATAATTGGTTCAATGAGTGAAGATTTGAACCTGTGATGAGCACTGATAAGTACAATTGAGAACCCAATTCATCCCTCTGATGACGCTAACTTTGTTAGCCAAACGATCGTCGGGTCTGAAAACTGTATCGTGATGAATTGAGTTCTCCAAATTGTACTTACCATCATTGGTTGGTGAGCGTCAAACGTTTCACTTCCAAACTAAAGTGTTAATAAAATATTATAAAATTTTTGTAAATACCCCCACGTTCTTTTAGTGAATTTTCTAAAAAAAAAATCACTAATGGGGAGATCTCGACTTTTGAATTTTGAAAACATTATTCTCAATGAGCGCGAACTAGGATCCCCAGAACCTATATCCGGCGTAAGTTTCAATTATATATATATATATATATATATATATATATATATATATATATATATATATATATATATATATATATATATATATATATATATATATATATATATATATATATATATATATATATATATATATATATTACTGGGTTTAGTGTTTCGTGGGAACTTCTTCTATTATAAACAAAAATTAAAACAACATTTGTTTGATTTTGTCAACAACGTTTCTCCGCCCCATTCGCGGCTTCCTCAGGTTTCTTTATTTTATTTTATATTAACGTATTAACAACAAAGTGTAAAAAACGGCCTTTCTACATTTACGATTGAGGGCTGAGTGCGTCACAACATCACCCAACTATCTATATATCTATAATTTGTTGGAAATCTAACTTTTAAGTGTGCTATTCTTATTGAAGAAGACATTTTGCACTGCAATCGATGCAATACAATACAATACCAAATGACTTCTCTAATGAGAATAACACACCTATACGTTAAATTTCCAACAGGCTCACATTCTAAACTATGTACCAAAATTTAGATCTAAGTTAAAAGAAAAAGAATTATGGGTATTTAATTAAGAAAAATATTAAGACGCAATACCAAAATATTGTATGTGTTAAACAAAATCTATTCAATATTACAGATAACGTTTATTTTTTATTCGCGTAAAAAGGTCAAGAAGTGTGAGAAAAATAACTTTGAAAATTTTATAATTGTTCTCTGTCAAAGTGGAGAATTGAAACGTCGAAAATTATTTATGTTTAAATAAAGCTTCTATAACTAATGCGGTTTTAAAATGGTAATTATTGCAAGAAACGTATATTAGAAGGTATAGTAATATTTGATGTTCTCATTTTTTTTTTTTTAAATTTTTTTTGGCTGCGGCATCTTAGGCCATTAGCACATTCTTTCCCATCATTCAATATTGTTTTTAAATTTTCCAGACAGAGTCAACTTGGCTCGCCCGGAAATCGAACCCGGGACCTCTCGCTTAGCAGGCTGGCACCTAGCCACCTGCGCCACGAGGGCGTCTCGGTCTCATTTGATTGCAATATTTACAAAAATGCATCTAAAACAGACGTTACATATTACAAATAAATAACCAAAGACCATTATGGGCTTTCTATGTTTTAGTATACTTTAGTTTGCTGCTTCGATGGTCGGGAGGCTTAGATTGGCCCTAAAAGTTTCAATATCTTCATAAACGACATACCACAGTTCAAAAAAATAGGCACAACATTATTCGCCGATGACACGGCAATTTATTTACATTCCTTTAGCGCCACTGTGGATTCAAAGCAATTACACATACACTTAGGTATGGCAGAGAAATTCGTCGACAAATAGAAAATAAAAATTAATGCACAAAAATCGGAACCCATTATCTTTACAGAAATTCAAGGACAACAAAATTTTCCAACTTATTAAAATAAACAATCAGAACGTAAAAATTTGTAAACACGTAAAATATTTGGGAGTTACCATCGACAGCCGACTTACATACACAAAACACATAGAGAACACCATACAGAGACTATATGGTCAACTTAGAATACTGTACCCCTTATTAAACCGAAACAGGAATCTGACTGTTGAAAACAAAACAATTATCTATAAAACAATCATTAGACCAGTCAAGATTTATGCAGCCCCAGTTTGGTGTGGTATTTCACCAGCAAAATTTTCAAAACTGCAAGTGTTTCAAAACAAATGCCTCCGAATGATTTTAAACAAAAACCGCTACACCTGAGTACGAGATCTACATAGACCGCTCCAAATGCATCTAATAACGAATTATGTTAAATCACTGGCTAACAATTTCTACCACACAAAACTGAAGAATAACATTTTTTTAAACAGTATTAAACAATAGAAGTCTAATAATATACCATTCAGGCTAAAGAATAGGTTACCATATATGAGAGCTTGGAATTTTTCGAAGGGCCATAGCAAAGTTTAAATACCTAATATGTTTATTAGTGAATTTTTATTTAAAAAATGAAACTTGGCAAGTGCCTATCTTTTATTAATGGCTTGGATGGGTTCGTTTGCCAAGAAGATCGAACAAGGTTTTCCGGGAAAATTTTCATTTTTTTTTCGAAAAAAAATTTTTTCTCCAAAAATTACATATATATTTTAATGAAATTTGGTGGATATATAGCATCGGGGAAGACCTTACTACACACCAAAACGCGACGTTCTAAGTTTATAGAAAATTGAGTTATTAAAATTTTGAGTTTTCTTTCGAAAAAAAAAATTCTCTAAAAATTACAAAGCCATTTTAATAAAATTTGGCGGACATGTTGCCTTCAGAAAGACCTTGCCACGTACCAAAATTCAACTGTCTAAGTTTACATAAATAGTGAAACCAACCTATACCAGTTGGCTATCTAACTGATCAAGTGCATGCAACAAATATGTTACCACAGGTTTTTTTATTGTTATATTTTCCTGTTAAGTAAAATGAAATAAGGTTTTAGTGTATTACACCAGAAAAGCACACCTGTAAACATCTTGCATTATAATATGCTTAATTTTATAGCATGTAAATATTAATATTTAAACCGAATCTGTTTTAAGCAAAGATCCTTGTGTTACCTAGCAAGTAAGTTAATGTTAAAGCTCTAACGGCTGGGACATTAAATGTATCTTCTTCAAGACCTTGTACATACCCTACATATATTTGTATCATGTAATAAAGATTGATTTGATTTAATTTGCGGTTGACTCTTTAGCAAAATAACTTTGGGGGACGTCGGGTGAAATCTCCGGGGTGATTTAATTTATTTTGGTTTCTTTTTTTAGTTTTTTTTTTGTCGTTGATTCAATTTTACCGTTAACTGATCAGATTACGTAATCCCGATAACTTTTATAGCGACTGTTTGTTGAAAAAATCACTACTAAGGGGATAAGAACCTTTAAGACTTTAAGTTCAATTTTAATAAACATAGTGTTTTTTCTCTGACTTCAGAAATGTTTTCTACTCTGCAACCCGTTTCATTTTTTACAGGATCGCCCGGCAAAAGAATCTGCTTTGTGAAGCCACCTAAAAAGTATCTATTTCTGTATTTAGATCAGATTTTGAATATTTGTAAATTTGTTTAATCTCTTTTTATTAGCGATTTTTTTTTGTACATAATGTTCTTTTAATAGCGAAGTTTCTTAGAAATAAATTTAATTCATTTTCTTTGAAGAAACATTCGTTACGAATTTTGGTGTGAAAAAGTATTCAACGAAGTTTTGATGGAACTTTTCTTTTTACGAAATTCATCGAAAATAATGTTCTAATGAGTTTTCGTGTAAACAAATTATTTTATTTTCAATTTCATCTAGAGATAGGCATATAACTTGAATTTTATATATTCTTTTAGCAATTTTTTGTGTAGAAAATATTTAGTCAGTTTGCGCTGAAATTTGTTTGTGTTGCTGTAGAAATAATTTTTTTGAAATATTTTTTGTAAAATTTGGTAATTAATAGTAAATGTTTAAGAAGTTTTTGTAAAAAAATGTTTTCTGATTTTCGTGGAGAAAAAAAGATTTTCATGCAAATTTTTTATGGTGTTTCGTCAAAGAAGTTTTTGTGAATAATTATATCTTGGCAGGTGGGTAAATAGCTTAAAGAGTTTCGTTGGCCAGGAATATCGGACCAGTCTTTCCGGAAATATTTAAAGTTTATTTTCGGAATATTTTTCTACTTCTTCAACAAATAAGGTTATTTTGATGAAATATTGTACATTGTTCCTACTATATAGCTTATACTGGTAACCAAATTCGATGCCTGTTTTCTTAAAAAGAAACATATTTTCTATGAAAAATATTTTAATGAAAATTCACTACCATAACGCACTTGCTGCATCCAGAATTTTTTATTGGCAATAGCAGGCTTAACTCTCACTCTGTTACTCCTTGGATTTTAATTCCAAATTCTTATAGATGCTACCATAATAAAACTATCGGAAACCAAAATTTTTGAGCAGGCAAAAGGGCCTAAAAGAAGCTTTGAAAAAAGAAATCGGATAACAAGGTTGTTGAACAGACTTTATTAGGCACTTAAAAAAAGGCCATAGCAGACTGCAGCAAATGTTTAACATTCTTCACTATATTAAGTGTATACAGGAGAGGCTTTTTTCTGCGACCACGGAATCCCGCGCTTTAGTACTTGCAAACTTTGTCGAATCTCTTTATTTTCTACGTCCTTCGTTTACTGAAAAGAAAACCAAAATTTCGAGACGCAGCAAGTGCGTTATGGTAGTGAATTTTCATTAAAATGTTTTTAATAGCAAATATGTTTTTTAACAGAGCAGGCATCAAATTTGGTTACCAGTATAATCTATGTAGTAGAAACAATGTGCCATGTTTCATGAAAATAACTTTATTGTTTGAAAACGTACAAAAATTTCCGAAAGTAAACTTAAATTGTTCCCGAAAAAACTGGTTTCCTGGTCAAATCTATAGGTTAATAGCAGATTGAGCTCTTCAAATTTGAAGCATTTAATGAAAATTCGCTACCATAACGCACTTGCTGCGTCCATTTCCTTTCTTCCAAAGATGTATTATATTTCGATGGAAAATGCAAAAATGCAATAACATAGGGCGTGTTCGATTAAAAAAAAGAAAATTTTAATTGCCAACGACTTATAGGCCACCCTGTAGTTTTGGAAATATTTTCTAAGATGTAGCTCAAGACACCCTACAATTAATGTATACAATTTTTTTTTCGTAACTTGCATAATAACGGATATATTGAGCTTTAAAGATTTTTTACGAAAATTCGACAAAAATGATATACCATTAACTCCATCAGAGAAAGGGTCTATTTGAAATGAATTTTCTGGGAACCTTTTAGTAAAATGAAGGACAATGACGATTGAAACTAAGACTTCAGGCTTTGTAAAACATTATTCTTGAGTCATTTTCCTTCCACAGCTCATATTAGTTTCAGGTTCATTGCCTAAATATTACCAATTTTGACGTTTAAAATCGCGACTTTTGACGTTTTGAGGAAAACCCAAATTTATTTTTCTTTAAATGCCTGTAACTTTTTTGTCCTTTAACCTACAAAGATAAATTTTGGTAGGTGGCTTATCTATAATGATATAAACCAAATTTGGTTGCCCTTACTTTGTTAATTCCGAAAATATAATTTTTTTTCGAATGAAAACTTAAAATTTTCCCGGAAAACCTCGTTCGATTTTCCTGACTAACGAACTTATCCAAGCCATTTACAAAAGGAAGGTACATGTCAAATTTTATCAAAATCGGTCCATTATTTTTTGAGTTATCGGTGTGATATATATATATATATATATATATATATATATATATATATATATATATATATATATATATATATATTTATATATACCCAAGCAACAAATTAAGGCATGGTAACCAGCACTCGAGTCCAAATAACCTAACGAAGTTGTAATTTAGTAATAATTAACTAAAATGTTGACTTGATTGTCATAATGACTACAAATTTGAAAATGCGGCTCCGAACTAGCTTATTTTTGACTATTAAAATTACTCCAAAGTCAGTAACTTACAAGGAACTAAATTGGGAAAAAATTGGTTTAACTTTACTCATAAAATATACTTGAATATACTTTTGTGTTTCAATTCCAGAGTTGGTAATTTTTAGGTCGAAGTGTGCCCTAAATTGGACTGAAAATCGACTACCAAGTCCAGATACCTGAAATACCTACTTTAAGGTAATTTATTACCTAATATTAACCTGCAATATGTCTCTGTGGTATAGTAAATTGGAGGTCTTCTTATGAAGTCCAGCTTACATATATATTACCAATTTCATTGCAATACAGCACAGGAAATATTTTGGGCACTGAGCTAACCTAAAATGGCTTTCTGATCGGCTATAAAGTTATAATTACTACAGAAATGGTCTTCCAAGTCAAATTGCCTACCTTCAAGTTGAAAATACCCATAAAATCTGACTTGAAATAAAAATTGTCCTCAAAGTTCAAAGTGTACAGCAGTGAAATACATTTGTGAATCTTAAAGGTGTGTCAGTTGATAATCAATAAAAGTTTATTCTTGTTGTTAATGTGCGTGCACCAGTAACAAATATAGTGCTACAGTGCCCCCTTTGAAACCAATAAAAGTTTACAGACATACTACAAACTATTATAGAGTAGTAAAGAATGCTCACAGAAAAATAGTGATAGATGCTGATCATTCAAAGTGGCTTACATCAAATGAAGAACTCATTTTTCAATCCTAAAAAAAGTATGACAACTTTATCGGCCACTACTACTAGGTATATGAAAGTAAAACTGAATTTCAATTCTATGCTGGTATCAAATCAGCACGTTTCCCTCTTCAATATAATACATCCCTTTTCATGCCAAATGGAGTGAAGTATTGGCAACACGGTCAGCTGTCGTGTTTATGTTTATTTACTTATTTTATTTTGTTTCTATTTTCTATTAATGTTTATATATTATGGAATCAAAGACCAAAACCTCTGTATAATCATTCCTATATGTCTCTCCGCTGTGCACGGATAAGTAATATATATTTCTATACACGAAAATGTTTCATTTCTAATAAATTCAAACAAAATTCGTTTACCATATAGTTGAAATTCCCATAATAGGACAAAATGCCTTCAAAGTTTGGTTAGTTTGCCCTGTCATTAGGAATTGAATTGTGACTTATAGGTAAAAAATAGCGCAAAATTAACTTTCAGGTCAATAATGTTAGAAGGGCAGCCATATTAAATTAATTTTGCGGTATCCATCTTGATTGTATTGGAAAATGAAAAATAATATTTTGTTGAATATAGTGTAATCAAATTTTGGTTCAAAAAAAAACCATTAAATAATGATTGTATACCATGACGACAAGATAGTTTTGTGTTGTTTACATCACCAATCCTCCAAAATCAGAATTTCAAGAATTTTGAATAATTTTTTATTTTCACTAATTTTATCTTTTACAAGGGCGCTCGAATTTTATCGAAGTATCATCATCATGTTAACAGAAAAAAACATAACCGCAGTGGTTTTTTTTCTTTATACAGTGCGAATCACCTTTATCATTGTTGCAAATATTTGAAGTCAGTTCTTTGATCATTCAAGATGTCATTTTTTAACAAAGATGGACAATATCTCTACTACTCTACTGTTTGTTTATACATACATAACCACAGATCCTGCAGAACCGAATAATGTCACATGCGTATGCGTAGTTCGTTGTTAAGAACGTCACGGCACTCGGCGCCTAGATGTCAGATTCAAGTAAAGCGTAGCACATATTTACCAATATATTACGTCCATTGGCCCGATGTTGAATGAAAATGCCCTAAATATAACTAAAACGCCTTGGTCGAAACGCCTTGCTGGACCTATTATCGACTTCCATATTACTTTGACTTTATTCCCCACATTGGTAATATACACTTAAATTTTACTTGAAAATGACCTGTGGTGATTTGGTCGCCGACCTATTGGTAGGGCGATTTTACGTCAATTTGACTTTAAATGTTGCTTGGGTATATATATATATATATATATATATATATATATATATATATATATATATATATATATATATATATATATATATATATATATATATATATATATATATATATATATATATATATATATATATATATATAAAACATATAAAAACTAAAAATTGACCCCGGATATGGGTTCTCGGGGTCCTAGTTCGCGCTCATTTGCAAAAAATTTTTCAAAATTCAAAAGTCGGGATCTCCCCATTGGTGAATTTTTTCTACGAAAATTCACTTATAGTGAAGCCAGGGAAATAGTCTCTAAGTCAATATTTCGTAAGTAACAGTTTCACCAAGTAAGGGCAACAACAATCAATGATATTTCACATGTTACATATTACATCATGCACGGGATCTAGGGGTTTAGGCTACCACAAAGGGATTTAAATGTTTTACAAATATTTGATCTGCGCAAAATTACGATTAGGATAAACGTAAAATTAATTAGGGAGCCTAGGAAAAAGTTGATAACTACTAAAAATCTTAATTGTTAAAATATAGGGAAATAGGAAACGAATAACCAATTGTTATACTATTTTCGTTAAAACAAAAAAGTTTTCGTTTAATTTAAAGAAGGACCACCGCTGACCCAGAAAAAAATTAAAATCAACGTCTATGTTCTTCCTCTTTGCATACCAAGCGGTTCGGATTGCAAGACAAATTCAGCTTCGACGCCATTTAACGACATAAATCAGTAGTCGATAAATTTAGAGCTTAACCGCCCTGCACGCGTTTTGCCTTTGCAGACTGAAAATTAATGGTACCAACACCTGAACTTTGAAAATTTAAATGATGACGGCATACGGCAGATTCTCCAAACTGTACAGATGCGTGACACGAAACACCATTTCCATTTTAATCTCCTAAAAACGCATATTTGTGAATTATTGGTGCAAACTAGGGCAATAAATTGGAAATTAATTCAAGTAAGCGTTTAATAGCGGTGGATTCATTACGAAATCATGTTTAATGGTTGGCCCGAGGTAGTTTACAAACTATTTTCTAGAACACTGTTTATATATTTTCCTGTTTATTTGCCACACATACCAAAGCAAGTGCTACAGTAATTTATCAGCTAAAGGTTTTTAATCCAATTAGAATAATTGAAACTGATTACCTGCAAAATGAAGCAGTTTATTCATTTAATTTACAATTTAATAAGGAACAATAGATATAGTTTCTTCCGCCACAAAACTGATAGCAATTATTTGTTTCCAAAATAATTATATTTTAGTCATTTTAGTGAATTCGAAGATTGCGACTTTTGATTTTGAAATTTCAATTATATATATATATATATATATATATATATATATATATATATATATATATATATATATATATATATATATATATATATATTGCTATGGTATTTATTTTTGAGTATACCTGCAAATATTTATTTTAGAGCTGAGAACATATATCTTAATCATCAGGTTGGGTTCATTATAATTACGCTAGCTTCTACTAATTAAAATTCATTAATATGTGCTATTTAAATTCATTTATTGATTTTTACTTGATCAAAAATTAATTTCGCTTTGCACAGATGGCTATACAACAGTTTTACTGATTAATTATTAACGAAAAACAATACTTCTGGTTAATTACAATCTGTTATACATCCCATTTAATTCATTACATAAATTTTACGGTGTCTAGGTGACACACATTAAATACAAACAGAAACATTTAAAGCATTCATTACATAAACATAAATTGAAAAATCCTATTAAAACATTCAGGTAACATTATAAATAATTACACAATTACCGGTTAAACATTGATATAACATAAGCAATATACATCGAAAATTCTACAGAGATCACAGTCTCTTTCTGTTCATTTCAAGCAAATTTTTGCTTATTGAAATTTATTGGCACTCAATCTTTAATTGGTGCTGTTAAAATGGTGAAATTCAAACCGCACTGATCAATTTAGGAAAAGAAAACACTTACTGAAACATTTTCCATTGGATTATATATATTGTTTTTCCATTATTACTGTCTATTATTAATTATTATTATTTTTCTAATTTGTCCATGCCATATTTTACTGCCCATTTATTGATTATTAATGGATTTAATTTATTAACATGTTGCTATATTCCATATTCGTAGCACTCTGGAGGTTTTTTTTTCTAATCTCCCTTCGATGCACTAGGGAATCTCTTATGTCAACTCACATAATGATGACGATGATCACATGATCTGGTGAAATGATGCCGATGAGTTCACTTGATGAAAAGACCCCGGACACTCCCGGACTGTTGCTTTTATTAACTTTCTTACAGGTGAAAAAACGCTATTGTTCATCAAACCACCTGTGTTTGAGCATTCCGTCAAACCTTTAGTGTCTTTCTACGTTTTTTTCTTGCTCGCACATATACCTTAATACTACATAAAGTTTTGTTTTTACAAAAATCTTCTGCTCTTTTAATACATCGAGCCTTTAGGTAGCTTGGTCATACCTATTTTTACACACAATAAATCAACAGAATTGCATTTATTAGCTACAATCTCATTCTCCCTACAAAAACTGAAGCATTGTTCTTGGTTTCTTTACGGATATTTCTAGAATATATATTTTTTTATTACTCGAATGAAACTTAACATCGAGGGTTGCTACATGGGTCACTGACATTCATGTCGGGCGTTGACATCTCATGCTACACTCTTTCGTTGCTACATTAGGGTGTATACATTTATTTTATATATACTAGGATGTATAAATTTCCCGTTTTCCCATTAAAATTTCGTAATCTTTCCTATTATTTGCTATCTATAGCAATATATATATATATATATATATATATATATATATATATATATATATATATATATATATATATATATATATATATATATATATATATTTGTGTGTATGTGTGTGTGTCCGGAAATGATGACCAAAAAATTGAGTTATGCTACTCGAAAAATTAGTGGCCCAAGTTCCTCTGGCATTTTTTCTACTAAAAAATAAGGGAGTTACATGGCTTCAAAAATTATTATTATCCATATTATTTTATAGTTAACCTAGACTATTTCGCAAATAAAATCACAATAAACTATCATCTGTCAAAACGGATGCCACATTATCTTGTTTTCAAAGCACACTCCATTAATATTGAACATGAAACTAGGTGATTTCGTATTCAATCAAAACCAGAAAATATTAATAATGTTTTTTCTCAAAAATGGTTAGTGCCGTGATGGAAGAAGATGGTATTTTTTGAAGATTTTATGATTCTCTTCAATCGTGTATTGTTTTATTTGAGATAAAAATTCAAGCAAAAAAGTTACGAGTCATCATCTGGTGGTCAAGGGTAGTTTCTCCCCTTAGATTCCAAGCGATCCACATCAAATTTGCAACATAAATACAAAATTGTATTATATGCGAGTGCACCACATTTAAAGAGAATCGATTCACGACGAAGAAGTTATCAACAAAAATTTGATAAAATTTTGGGTTTTCTATAAAAAAAAAAAATTATCTCCGGAAATAACAAAGTTATTTAGTACGCGGGTTTATGTTATGAATAGTATACTACATATACCAAAATTTAGATCCCTAAGTAAAAGAAAAGAATATTATAAGGATTTTAAAAACAAAAATTTGGGTGCCAGTGATAACCAGAGAAAGGCACAAAACCAAAATACTTAGTGTGGATAAGAAAAGATATTGTGTACCACAGACCAAGATTAAGTTTTTTGGGGCAAAAAGGTGATAAATTACCGGAAAAAACACTTTGAAAATTTTATAGTTTTTCTTCTAAAAACGTCAAAGTCGCGATTTGAAACGTCAAAATTGGCAACTGAAGAACCTGAGACGAATACAGGTTCTATAAAGAAAATATCGCAAGAAGCGTGATTTACAAAGCCTTAAGTTTCAGCTTCAACCGCCATTGTCCTTCATTTTACTAAAATGTTTGCATACAATTCATTTCAAATAGACCCTTTCTTTGATACTTTGGCAGTAGTTTTAGTTGGTTAATAGTATATAATTTTTCAAATGTTCGTACAAAAAATTCGATGATGAGGAGACTGTCGCTTTTGAATTGTGAAAAGATTTCTTCATATGAGCGCAAGCTAGACCCCTAGAACCCATATCCGGGGTTAGTTTGGGATTTTTTCATGCTTACAGATATACAGGTGACGCATTTCTACGGTAGATCAATATTTTCGTTATTATACAAGATATGAGAAAAAAATGAATACTTTAATTATCGGTGTCTTGAGCTGCATCTTATAAATTTTATCTAATAATCACAGGGTGGCCCATAAGCCGTTGGTAATGTTTTTTTATTGAGCACTCTTTATATTATTGCATGTTTTCCATTTTCCATCGAATTATAATGCATGTTGTTTGTAAGGAAAAAAATTGATAGCATTCAACGTTTTTGAGTCGTTTTAATTGTTTTGCAATTTTTCACATTTTTGGCACAACAAAAATTATGATACGACGTTTTTACCAATAGTTAGCAGAGTTGCATGAAAATGACGAATTCATAGAGGTTTTCGTTTATATTGTTTATTAATTTTTATACTTTTTCAAACAATAAAGTTATTTTGATGAAATGTGCTACATGGTTTCTACTATATAAATTATACTGGTAATCAAATTTGACGCTTGCTTTCATAAAAAAAAATTTATTAGTTATTAAAACCATTTTTATCATAATCCACTACCATACCGCACTTGCTGCATGCGGACTTTTATAAACTTCTTCGGCCTAACAAACTAACAATTTAAATACTTTAGGCCAGGATTAAAGCATTATTTATTGTTCTTGTTCAACAACTAGCTGGTTAACTCACTGGTTAACTATCCGCTACAATTAAATAAGCGCTTCTTCACACTCTGTCACCAAAAACCTAGTTGGTCCCCTAAAAAGGGCACCATGAGATCATTAAGGCAAAAAGCGGTAGTCGGTATTACCTATAAAAAATTGCACCCAAAAAAATTAGTGCGTTTGTGTCTATCCAATTTTCTTAGAAAAAATGCGCTTATAAGAATATTGCGACTGACATTTTTACAAGTTTTTTTTAAAAAAGGCCGCGAATTTAAACCCCTAAAAATTTTTAAGAGGTTAGAGAAATATAATAGAATTCCACGACCACAATTTTCTTACACCTGTATTTTGTTTTACACTCCAAAAACATCAAACATTTTAAAGCAAGTTTTACTGATACAACCACATGTCTAAAATTGAAATTGTTTACAGATAATACAAAAATACTTCTCCCTATTCAGATTTTGCCTTATCATTCAAATGCTAAACCTCACCTATGATTTTTAGAAAATCAAGGTGAAAATTTATTGGGTGCTATTCCCGTTGGCCTGCAAAATATAATGTAGTATTGGTACCACGGTGTGCCACCACATGTGGGAAAAAACAATTTAAATTAGAGATGAACGGGAAAACTCGGTCCCGTTCAGTGGCCCTCTAGGTCTAGCGACCTAAATCCGCTTGACTTCTATGTGTGAGATCACTCAAAATAATTAATTTATGCTGAGCAAATCATTTCTATTGAACAGAACAACTGGAAAAAATAAATTCAGTTGTATACAACAAATATAGGAGCAAGTCAATTTTAATTCACTTGTTTTGCATTGCCAGGCGTACATCAACGTATCTGGTGCCATTTGAAAAAAAAAGATTCTAATTTATTTTACAATAATTGCACTTACCGTTACACAGTTTTCAATAAAATGTACTTAGTGTTGTAGTAAATTTTCGTCGAAAAAAATTCACTAATGGGGAGATCCTGACTTTTGAATTTTGAAAAAAATGTCTTTAAACGAGCGCGAAGTAGGACCCCTAGAACTATATCCGGGGTTCAATTTTAATTTTGGTGCCAGATCATTTCTATGAAAATTCACTACCATAACGCACTTGCTGCATCGATACTTTTTTAAATTATCGCGTTAACGAAGCTCAATCTGGCAGATTTCACATGTGCAATTTTGTTTTCGAATGTCACAATGTCAAATGACATTCATGGCTTTTGTTTAATTTTTGTGGGTTGCTCTGCTTTTAGTGAATTTTCTTTAAAAAAAATCACTAGTGAGGAGATTCCGACTTTCGGATTTTGCAAAACTGTCTTCAAATGACCGCGAACTAGGCTCCCTAGAACCTATATCCATGGTCACTCTAAATTTTTATATGTATATATATATATATATATATATATATATATATATATATATATATATATATATATATATATATATATATATCACACCGATAGCTCAAACAATAATGATCCGCTTTTGATCAAATTTGGCACACACCTCCCTTTTGCAAGTGGCTTGGATAAGTTCGTTAGTCAGGAAAATCGGCCCAGGTTTTCCCGGAAAATTTTGTGTTTTATTTCGAAAAAAATCTACATCTCCGGAAATAACAAAGTAAGGGCAACCAAATTTAGTAAGCTGGTTTCTGTCATAAAGTATATCCTATGTGCCAAAATTCAAAAGACAAAAAGTTAGAGGTAAATTAATTTTTAATTAATGAAATCTGATTTAAGAAAGTTAAAACGTCAAAATTGATTGAGTACGAATGGGAGTGAAAAATACTACAAGAAATGACTAACAAGCTCCTAGATATGTGTCTGAGTCGTTATTTTCCTTGATATCGTTATAATAGCAGCAAAAAATATATTCTAAATCGAAATGGTTTTGTGTAAATTTTAAAACATTGAACCAATGTATTACGGGATATAGCTGCTGGTAGACACATGTAGAGCATAGCTCGGTGGCCTAAGTCCCTGTACATTGGATAATCAAATTCAATTGACTCCTGCATGACGAGTTCGAATCCTAGTTAGTGACTACTTTTTTCAATTTTTTTAGTCTCATTTCGCTTTACCGTTATCTAATCAGATTTTTGTTATTCGGATGAATTTTTTAGCGAGTTTTTGTATAAAAAATAATTAGACAAAGAGGAAATGAAAGTTTTAAGAGTTAATTCAATTTGAATAGCATATCTGGTTGTAAGAGCCCTAACTTAGCGAAACCGTTCCATATTTAATACAGTCATAGACTTTTCCCGTGGCTTCACAAGTGCTTGGGTTGGTGAATTTTCTTTAAACGAGGCGATCCCGACTTTTGAATTTAGAAAAAAATTCTTTAAATAAGCGCGAACTAGGCCCTCTAGAACCCATATCCCAGTTTCAATTATATATATATATATATATATATATATATATATATATATATATATATATATATATAAAGGGTGAACAATTTATCAAAATTTAGGTCTGTAAGTTTAAAGACAAAAAAGTTAGAGGCATTTAAAAAAAAGGGGGTTTTCCTCAAAACGTAAAAAGTCGTGATGTGAAACGTCAAAATTGGCAACATTTAGGCAAATAACCTGAAAGAAGTAAGGATTATGTAAAAGAGTGTTCTGCAAATCCTTAAGTTTCAGCTTAAACCATCATTGCCCTTTGTTTAATAAAATATTTCCAGAAAATTCATTTCAAATAGACACTTTCTCTGATGCTTTGGAAGTAGTTATAGTTAAACTTATGGTTTAATGGTCTATAATTTTTAGCTAATTTTCATAGAAAAAATTCGTTAATGAGGAGACCGCGGCTTTTGAGTTCTAAAAACATTTCTTCAAATGAGCGCAAACTAGGCCCCTAGAATCCATATCCGGGTTTACTTTCTGTTTACATATATACAGTGTGACGCATTTATACGGTAAAGCTCGTTATTATGCAAGATACGAGAAAAAATTGTTTACGTTACCTATAGGGTGTTTTAAGTTGCATTTTATAAAAATATTTTGACAACTACAGGATGGCCCAAAGTCGTTGGTGATACCTACATTTTTTTGAACATTCCTAATTGCATTTTTCATGTTTGTAAAAAAAAATTAGACGCAGTAAGTGCGTTTTAGTAGCGAATTTTCATTAAACGCTTCAAAATTCAATAACGCAATTTGCTATTAACCTAAGGTTCGTCAGCTGGGAAACGAGGTTTCTCGGAAATGTTTTAAGTTTATTTTCGGAAAATTTTTGTACATCTTCAAACGAGTTATGTTGGTAAAATATGGTACATTGTTCCTACTATATAGGTTATACCGGTGATCAAATTGATTCCTGCATGCAATAAAGAGTCATATTTTCTATTAAAAACATTTTAAGAAAATTCACTTCCATAACGCACTTGCTGCGCCGAGACTTTTTTTTAATTCAAATAGATTGTTAGTTAACAAAATCCAGGTCTGGGAACAGTTATTTCTTGGTTTATGCTTAGAATTAGACTCTACAAATGACATTTCATTTTGCTTGCCTAGTTAACGAACTCTCTGTATACCTACGTATAGTTATAGACTCAATTATAACGATATTTAAAATAAATATTAACATATGGAATGAATACGCTAAAACTGAAGTTATTTCTTTAATGCCGAGAACACGAGAAATCAATGTGAAGGAAAAAAACTCTGGACGCAGCAAGTGCGTTATGGTAGTGAATTTTCATAAAAATGTTTTTATTGCAAATATATGTGTTTTCTTTTTAAGAAAGCAGGCATCAATTTTGGTTACCAGTATAACCTATATAGTAAAAGCAATGTGCCATGTTTCATAAAAATAACTTTATTGTGTGAAAATGTACCAAGATTTCCAAAAGTAGACTTAAATTGTTCCCGGAAAAACTCGTTTCTTGGTCAACCTTATAGGTTAATAGCAAATTGGGCTATTCAAATATGAAGCATTTGATCAAAGTTCGCTACCATAACGCACTTGCTGCATCCAGAATTTCTTTTCTTACAAACATGCATTATATTTCGATGGAAAATGCAATAACATAAGGCGTGTTTGATTAAAAAAAAAAGAAAATTTGTATCACCAATGACTTATGGGCCATCCTGTGATTGTAGAAATATTTTTTAAGATGTAGCTCAAGACACCCTATAATTAATATATACAATTTTTTTTCAAATCTTGTATAATAACGGATATATTGAGCTTTATTGATTTTTTACGAAAATTCAACAAAAATTATATACCATTAAACGATAAACTCTATAGCTAAGGCTACTGCCAAGCATCAGGGAAAGCGTCTATTTCAAATGAATTTTCTGGAAACATTTTAGTAAAATGAAGGACAATGACGGTTGAAACTAAGACTTCAGTGTTTGTAAAACATCCTTCTTGAGACATTTGATTTCCATAGCCCGTATCAGTTTCAAGTTATTTGCCAAGATGTTGCCGATTTTGACGTTTTAAGTCGCAACTTTGACGTTTTGAGGAAAACCCCAATTTATTTTTCTTTAAATGCCTATAACTTTTTTGTCTTTTGACATACAGAGCTAAATTTTGGTAGATACATTACATATAAGGACATAAACCCGCGTACCAAATTTGGTTGCCCTTACTTTGTTAATTCGGGAGATATAAATTTTTTTCGAAAGAAAACACAAAATTTTCCGGGAAAACCTGGGCAGATTTTCCTGGCTAACGAACTTATCCAAGCCATTTGCAAAAGGAATTTATTCACCAAATTTAATCAAAATCGGCCCATTATTTTTTGAGTTATCGGTGTGATACATATATATATATAAATATATATATATATATATATATATATAAATATATATATATATATATATATATATATATATATATATATATATATATATATAATATATATATATATATATATATATATATATATATATATATATAATATATATATATATATATATATATATATATATATATATATATATATATATATATATATATATATATATATATATATATATATATTTATATATATATATATATATATAAAAATATAAAAATTCAAACTGACCCCGGATATGTGTTCTGGGGGGCCTAATTAGCGCTCATTTGAAGAAATTTTTTCAAAATTCAAAAGTCGAGATCTCCTCATTAGTGAATTTTTTTAAGAAAATTCACTAAAACGAACAAGGAAGTACGACATCGAGTTAATTAAAATGATGGATTTGAAAGCTAAAACATATAGTCGACGATAATAACTGATCGTTAGAATTCTGTTCTTGAATTTTAATTATCGGTTAAAGCTACTTAATTTATCAGATAGGCCTAAAAACTCAAGGGAGGTGGAGAGTAAAGGAGAATAATATCCAGAAATTATTATCCAGAAAGATTAGTCTTTGTCGGCAATGCACGCTTATCCAGATTTTATATAACTGGAGATAGCAGCATGTTTTGTTCAATTTTCAATTAATCTTTGATTTTAGTTAGCAAATATTTGATTGGCTGACAACATTACTTCCAGAGTCATCGTCTATTGTTTTGGTTGAAGCCAAATTAGTTAAGAGATTTTTGCAGACTGTTGAAAACTCCAGTAACTTAATTTAATTTATATTGACAAATTAATGAATTCTAATAATATATGACGGACTTGCTTAGAAAACTATAACAACGCTTTATTTTTAGAAACTTACCCCACTAACGATTTGAATTTAATTTTTTGTTTTGTTTCTTTAACGTCGGTATACTTCCATAGTCATCGTCTTTTGGTTCGGAGCCAAATTAGTTAAGAAATTTTTCTAGGGCTCTTCAAAACTGCAGTAACTTAACTTAATCTACATTGATAAATCTGTAAATTCTAATATATGACGGACTTACTTAGAAAACTCAAATCTCAATTGGCACCAACGTGTCACATCAGTTGCAGAAGCGGCTGCTAAGAAATTAAGTTTCCTCTTCCGGGCTCGCAAATACTTTTCACCAGCTAATCTCTATACCTCATATACTTCGCAAATAAGACCAAACCTCGAATACTGCTCCCACATCTGGGCTGCTGCTGCCGCTTCTACACTCGCTATCCTGGACTCCATTCAGAAGAGAGCTACACGTCTCATCTGTGACCCTACCCTCACCCAAAGGCTGCCATCCCTTGCCCACCGACGTGCCGTTGGTGACCTCTCTCTCTTTTATAGATATCTGCACGGGCACTACTCAGAGGAGCTTTCTTCCATAGTTCCTCCACCTGCTGCCCCCAACAGATCTACCAGGGGAACAGAGCGAATGCACCCTTTTACTGTCCAGGTCACCAGACATAGAACATCTTGTTATGCCCGCTCTTTTGTCCCGAGGACTTCCAAGTTGTGGAATTCCTTGCCGGCACATGTTTTTACTTCTCCCCGAACCTCCAAACCTTCAAGTCCAGAATTAACAAGTTGCCACTTTCCTCCTTGTCGACACCCACGGTACGATAGTATTTAGGCTGTAATCCCTCGTGGTGTGTTGTCGAAATAAAAAAATATATATAACAACGCTTTACTTTTAATCTGTCGCTTATAAGGACTAATAACATAGGTACCCATAAATAATTAGTTTTCCAGATAAGAACAAAGACCGTTTTTCGACCGACTCAAATTGGCAAGTACAATAACAGGCAAGAAGGGCGCGATGTCATTTCGATCGACACGTCAGGGCAAAATAATAAAAGTCTGAACGCAGCAAGTGCGTTATGGTAGTGAATTTTCATAGAAGTGATCTGGGACCGAATATTTCTTTTTCCTGCAACATATAAATCGAAATTTTAGTATGTAATTTCCCATTAATGTCATAAAATTCAGCACCAAATTTGATATCTTTTTTATTTTTGTAGATTCAATTTTTTTCCAAAAGAAAACCTAAAATTTTTGCGAAAAACCTGGTTCGATTTTCGCAACGAACTTATCGAAGCCACTTACAAAAGGAAGGTACATTCAAAACTTTATCAAAATTGGTCCGTTATTTTTAGAGTTATCGGTGTCGGTGTTGACTGTATTTATCATCGAAATGTATGTAAATTTATTGCTCTGTAAAGAGCTTTTACTTTTACCCCACTAACGATTTGAATCAAAATTTTTGTATGGTTGCTTCAACGTCGGTATATTTTCGCGACTATAGCCAATCACCGACGCCAGGAAGCAGTTTCACCCCACTATCCTGGAAATTTAGCCGAATCCCAGACTTCCTGTGAGATGGGTAGCGATATTTAACGTGCCCAACATCGCATGGTACACTGGACTGCCGACTTTACACCCCCTCCGAGGGGCGGAACATGCAGACGTTCAGCTTGCTCAAGCACAATGCCACAACCTCGGTTGATATTAAGTTTTATGTACTGAAAAAGTGAAAGCGTCCCTACTGGAAACCGAACTCAATACCCTGGGGTTTACAGGCACACGTCCTTACTACTGGTCCACCGAGGCCTTTAACTTAACATTATAGACACAAAAGTAACACTCAGCGTACTGTAGTCATTACCCATGTTTTACTGCACAGGTATTGTAGTCATTACCCATGTTTTACTGCACAGGAAAAAACAGGAGAAAATTAGTAACAATCTGAGTAGTAAAAATCGGAGTTAGTAAAAATCTGAGAACAATTCCAAAAGTTTGTCTAGGTAGTTAATAATTTGATGGCGACAGGACCTTGCCAAAAATGAGGCAAACAACTTCTTTCAAAAATATTTGTCGAAAAATAAAGATACTCTTAAAATGTTACATGATTAGTACAGAAAAATTGAGACAATAGTACATTGAGTCAAATTACAGAGCACCAAAGATTGTCTCCCGAAAATCTACACAAAATATAATGATAATACTAACACTTTATTGCACAACTAATACAGCAGGACATGATTATATAAACTGATTTAGGCATAGCCCGCACAGAAATATTAGAGTACAAAAAAATCTCCCTCGGCAATAAGTAAATTAAAAAGGATAGGGCCAAGCGTAGAGCGTTTAGGGTGCACGAGGGAGAGAAGAAAAGCTGAAAACACTAAGTTTTACCACCTGAAGACAATTGTTGAACTACTTCTTCAACCAGTGCAAAATAATTTTTAAAATACTGCAGTTCGTCAGCTTAGTAAGTTAAAAAAGGTTAACAAAAACAAACGCTTTTCTAATGTCAAGCCTGAACAAACATGTTTCGGTTACCTTGACCTTCCTGACTGAAGGATACAATTCACCAACAAATATTTGATCTATGGCCACTTTTAGCGTTGTTGCAAAATATAATTTGCTAAATAGTGACTTAAATATTCGACAACTAACAACAGTTAACCAAAGCTTTTTGGTATCCCACTCACTAACATTTCTTGGTGTCTCCATCTGCCCATGCCATAAGCCGTTTAAAGAAAAAATTATTAACAACAAATTATGTAAACGAAGAAGCCAGAAATTAATATATAACAACAATCAGTCTACTGAAGAGAACATGTTTTAATATATTCTCAAAAGCTCAATTTTTTCAAGCGATGATTTATCTTAAAATATATACCCCCGTACAAGGATTTCATAATTAAAGCGTTCAAGAAAAGAATAAAGTTTCAAAGCGACTGTTTCACAACTAAGCGATATACATGTGTTCGTAACTGGTTGATCAAATCAAAATGTCGTATGTAAAATCGAATTGTAAGCATTACACAAAAAATTACTTTTTTCTAGATCGGGCTTCGTTAACGAGATATTTCAATTAAAACAAAACAGTAACCAAGAACGTTTTTTATTTAAAGCTCTGTAACAGCAAATACAATTATTATAAACTACAATAATTGTTCAAAAATGCCAACAGGTAGTCAATTCACGCTTGGCCACGTAAAACAGATAAATTAAAGCTTGTGCACAATTTACTTCCTTCTGATTTTGTTGTATAGAATTGAAAATTATTATTTTTTCAATCGTTAAACATTATTAATTTTTCCAACGCAAACTAATTGCTTTGAGTGACCTTAAAAAGCCACTAAACTGGACCGCATAATCTCTCATTGAAGTCGTTATTGAGCCACTGTACCACATTTTACCAAGATGTGGTGGCGCAGGAATATCATCCAAGAAAATTTCAGCTTGATTTTAAAAAAATCATAGGTATAATTTAGCATCAAACGATGAGGCAAAAGTTGGATAGGATCAATTAAAAATATCACACCAGCCGTTAATAGAGATTTAGGTATTCTAGGTACCACATATGCTCGTTATGAGTATTAATAATTCCATCACTTAGAGCCTCGGTGGTTCAGTGATTAGAACATGTGCCTCTGAACTGAAGGATACTAGGTTTGATCGCAGGGTTCTTCTTTCACTTTTTCAGTACATACTTTACAATTAACATCAACCGAGACGGGCATTATATTTGGGCAAGTTTAATGTCTACACGTGCTTCAGGGGCCACTGCAAAATTCAGGAGATCGTGAAGGAGCCCATGCTTGAAATGAGGTCAGACTTCGCGAGCCTGCGAATCTGCAGAGAAAACAATTTTACAGTGGAGATCCCCGACCACGTGGCATGGCGGAAGGAGACGCCGGGCTTACCACGGGACGCGCTTGTATGGTTCACAGACGGATCCGGCGGGAAACGTGGGACGGGGGCAGGTGTTTCCAAGGGTAAGTCATAGTATTTCCCCCGGAGCCTATGCAACGGTCTTTCAGGCCAAAATGTACGCCATCCTGCACTGTGTGTGGGAGAACAAGAGGAGGGGCTACACCAACAAGCGAATCCTCATAGCTACAGACAGCCAGGAAGCCCTTAAAGCCCTAAGTAGCCCACGGGTGAATTCCAGGCTGGTAAGTGAATGCCGAGACGAGCGACCTGGCTGTGCAGAATGAGGTCGCCCTCATCTGGGTGCCGGGTCACTCGGGCGTCAAAGGCAATGCAGAAGCTGACAGGCTCGCGAAGAAAGGGTCAGCAGAACCATTTATGAGACCAGAACGGGTTCTGGGCGTGACAAAGAGCACTGCCAGGAGAGCTATTAAGTCCTGGTTCAGAAACGAACACAAGGTGTACTAGGCAGACTGTCCAGGGCTTAGACATAGAAAGTCAGTAATTGATCCCAGTTCAAAGAGAGCTGTGGAGCTGCTAAATCTTAGCAGAGGACAGCTCAGAAACATAACAGGTCTCTTAACGGGACACATGGCCGTCAAGAAAATCCTGCATAAAATGGGGCGGTTCGAGTGGGACTTTGCATGCAGACTCTGCGACGAGGGGGAGGAATCAGCCCAGCACATCTTGTGCGAGTGTAAAGCTCTGGACCGCAAAAGGCAACTGATCTACGGTCAGCCTAGACCGGAGACAGAGCAATATAAAACTTCACCCTACCAATTTGTGTGCAGACTAGTTCAAGGCACAGTGATTTTGGAATGGGTGGAGTAGAAAACACAAAGGGCATGCACAATAAGCCAAAAGCTGCGGTGCTATCGGGGCGGAAAGACACGGACGAGCTCTGAGGGCGAAAAATGTCTGCACGTTCCGCCCTTTAGAGGAGGCGTAAAGCCGTCGGTCATGTGTCCATGCGATGTTGGGCACGTTAAAGACCCCTACTCATCTTACAGAAAGGCAGGGGTTTGGCAAAATTTCCAGGGTAGTGCGGTGAAACTGCTCCCTGGCGTCGGTGGTAGGCCATAGTTAATGGACCCACGTTAAAGACAGAACACACACAATTTCATCATTTGTAAATATTGATTGATCTGACCATGAAGTTTAATATAGTTAGGGTTTTGTTAATGCTGCTTGAGCAGCCAACCAAAAAATTCAAGTCGCTGGACAAGGGGTTAACTTTTATTCCTATGGCAATACCGTTATTTAATTCTTACACTGACAGTTGTTGGCACCTTAAAAAGTAATCAAAAGTACATTTCTTCGCGCTTTGTGAGAGTGTGATGGTGACAGGTTTGGTTTTCTTAAAAATGAACGCCAAACTCTTGTGTACTATACATAAAAAAAACCGAGTTGTACTTATATTATCCACAATGCAGCATGGCGATAATATAGACGTTGCAACAGGTAATCCGAATAAATCTGAAATTATAACCTTTTATACTAAGATCATTAGACACCAACATTCACGATCTCTGGTGTTACAGATAACCAAGACATATTAATATTAGCAACAGAGATTTAGTTCAAGAATTGTTACCAAAATCAATTCCTACCCGACAAGGAATCCTCCTTAGGCCACGGAAGTTACCAATGTGCATCACACCACCACGCAAAGGAGCAAATAATGGGCGTTGTTTTTGTGTTCCCGAGCGAGGGAAAAAGAACAAAAAGGGGCTATGCAAAATGCTGTAGTCAATGGGTCTCCTTTGAGCAGTGTTTCCCAACTTTTTTAAAGTGCGACCTCCATTTGGTAAGAATTTTTTTCCAATCCTGTTTGGCTTTTTTGGCTGAATTTTCATTGTGATACTTTTGAAGACCTAAATATCTTATATAGTGTTTTACAAAGCCGCGATGTTAATACACAGTCAGGGACAAAACTAATGGATTTATGAAAAGCCTGGACGCAGCAAGTGCGTTATGGTAGTGAATTTTCATAGAAATGATCTGGCACAAAATATTTTATAACTTTTTTTTCTTGTAACATAGAAATCTAAATTTTGGTGTATAGTTTACTTTTTATATCGTAAACCTACCTACCAAATTTGGTTATCATAGATTTTTTATTTTTTAAGATAAAAATTTTTTTCAAATGAAAACTCAAAATTTTTCCGGAAAACCTCGTCCGATTTTTTTGACTAACGAACTTGTCAAAGTCATTTACAAAAGGAAGGTACATGCCAAATTTTATCAAAATCGGCCTATTATTCTTTGAGATAAAAATTTTTTTCGAATGAAAACTCAAAATTTTCCCGGAAAACCTCGTCCGATTTTCTTGACTAACAAACTTGTCAAAGCCATATACAAAAGAAAGGTACATGCCAAATTTTATTTAAATCGGCTTATTACTTTTTGAGATAAGAATTTTTTTCGAATGAAAACTCAACATTTTCCCGGAAAACCTCGTCCAATTTTCATGACTAACGAACTTATCCAAGCCATTTACAAAAGGAAGGTACATGCCAAATTTTATCAAAATCGGCTTATTATTCTTCGAGATAAAAATTTTTTTCGAATGAAAACTCAAAATTTATCCGGAAAACCTCGTCCGATTTTCCTGACTAACAAACTTTTCAAAGCCATTTACAAAAGAAAGGTACATGCCAAATTTTATTACAATCGGCTTATTACTTTTTGAGATAAGAATTTTTTTCGAATGAAAACTCAAAATTTTCCCGGAAAACCTCGTCCGATTTTCCTGACTAACGAACTTATCCAAGCCATTTACAAAAGAAAGGTACATGCCAAATTTTATCAAAATCGGCCCAGTATTTTTTGAGTTATCGGTGTGATATATATATATATATATATATATATATATATATATATATATATATATATATATATATATATATATATATATATATATATATATATATATATATGTATATATATATATATGTATATATATATATATATATATATATATATATATATATATATATATATATATATATATGTATATATATATATGTATATATATATATGTATATATATATATATATATATATATATATATATATATATATATATATATATATATATATATATATATATATATATATATATATATATATATCAACATATAAAAATTGAAACTGACCCCGGATATGGGTTCTAGGGGTCATATATCGCGCTCATTTGAAGAAATTTTTTCAAAATTCAAAAGTCGAGATCTCCTCATTAGTGAATTTTTTCTAAGAAAATTCACTAAAAAGCTTGACTTATGAAAAACTACAGTCGACAAAAAGAATTTTGGTTCATTTCAGTGCGTCCGAGAACTCCTCGAAAATGTGGTTAACTACTATATGATAAAATCTGAGTAGGTTTCTTAGACATGTAAGTTACGTTATGTAATTTAAAACAAAAGCTTTGTGAATATCTTCCAAATAAAATTGAAACTAGTCAATTACAGATGGAGCCTGAATCCGTTTTTTGACAATTTTTTTAAGATGCTAAAATTCCAACAAACATGAAAGAAAATGTTATTGAAATATAAAGTGACACTGGAATTTATTTCCATTAGCAGAGAAAAAAATAAGACACTTGAAGCCAGAGAAGTAGCCCCTGCACCTGTATTTAGAACTTCTTTTCCAGAACCCAGATCATTTTTGGGTCAAAAGAATGGAATAATACCCCGAACTGGCAAACGTAGCATTTATGTTTGATTTCATTTACAACATTATATTTATGAGACTTAAGTTTCTCAACGATGATTACTATTAATACAACAGAGAAATTGCCCGAAACTCGGAAATTATATTATAATATTATATTGTGTCAAATACATAACCATGATTCGAAAAGCTAGTGTCTGAGAAACATACGTGGCATTAATATTTTCACTTAGTATATTAAGACGTTATATTTTATTTACGATGCAAAAGAAAAAATAAAGCTCTAAAAAAGTTATTTTTGTTAATTTTGGTAATCCAGAATGTATCCAACTTTACATATTTATAGTAACTGTACCAGTTTCCACAACTAAAGTAAGGCACAAACGTCTTTTTGGTCATTAAAACTAAACAAAGAGTGCAAAGAGGCATATATGTTCATGTACACACAAAAAAATGTCTTCTTATGCAAAGACACCAATAAGATAAAGAAATAGTGCGGGCACCATATGGAGAAATGACAAGCGTGTTCCCAACTTGTTATTTTCGATCGGAAACATCATCAGTCTCCCACACCTCGAATGAACAAGTAGAAAGATGCACAATGACTTCATTATTTACCGAGAAAACCACACAAAGCACATTGGTTTGCAAGCGAATGTGAAATGGGAATGCTGCTCCATTCAAACCATAATTGACTTGAACGGACCCTATTTATTCCAAGCAAGTTTCTAAATAATACGTCCTGGTTGAGGTATAATCAAACATTGTCGATCTAATGCCCGTTACATTGCTGATTTAGTTCGTTTAAACGTTTGAGGTTCCAAACTAATTTCCGAAACGTGGTGGAGGCGAAGACTCTACCAGGCGTGTTAGCACTTTGTTGAGACAAATAATAAATTTAATAGAAATTAGCACTAACATGCCAGTGGCGACTCGTGTTTTCGAAACTAGGTCGGCTAGTCAGATTAGGTCACATTGTTTAGTCATATTTTAACCATAAATTTAGTGAAGCCTTATTTATTTATTTTATTTATTTATGTTATTTGTTTCTTGATTTATATTTTAATTAATCACAACCCAACAGAAAAAAATCCAAACAATAGGGTACTTAACTTAACTACAGAAAAACTATAGATATGATATAATAGTTCAAGGCTGAGAAACTATCAACTAACAATCAACAACAAATAGGAAGAAAAATCAGTAAATCAAATTACATGGCGGAGGAAAACAGATGAATATTGCACAATATATGCCGACACATCGGATGCGATATCACACATAATGTCAGCACTACTGACAATGCAGACTGGGTTAGCAAACTTACACATCTGATACATCCTCGATTTAAGCATACTGCCTGTTTTGGCTGTGAGCAAACTAAAAAGGTTATTGTTCCTAGCCACCACAGTAGGCAGTCCCAAATTAATCTGTGAAAGCAGCTCAGGCGAATCAATCCGGTCGCATAACAATTCCTGAAGAAAACATACCAGAGAGCAAACCCTTCTGGCTTTCAGAGAAGTTCCGTTAAAACTGTCAAGAAACTGCTGATAAGGTGAGCCCCGTGATGGATAGACCCCATCCCACCTGTAAGAAATATGCCTTAGGTATTTTTTTGAACCCGTTCTATGGCATTTTTATAGCAGTGGTATAAAGGGGACCAAACTTGACTAGCATATTGCAACTTAGATCCCACCAATATGTTATACAATATTTTTATGCAATCAGTTTCACTGAAATCCTTACAGACGCTGATGATAAAACCTAGAGACCTCATTGCATCTGATACTGATGCTTAAATATGGAGGTCAAAATTAAGTTTTCGGTCAAAAACAACACCTGAATCTCGCTTGCTATTACTCATATGCAAAACACTTCCCTGTAATGTATAATTAAAATTGATGTTGGTAACTCTCCTAGAATAGGTCATTACAGTACATTTACCTATATTGAGGAAGATTATCATGACACCAGTTCTGGAGAGCAACCAAATCATTCTGCAACACAGAACAGTCCCGGAGTGTGTCTTTTCGACGAAAAATTTTTAAGTCGTCAGTATACAATAAACACTCATAGGATATACGATCACAGAAGTTATTAATGAAAATAATAAAATGTAGAAGACCTAGGTTCGAACCTTGTGGAACGCCTAATACAGGAGTATAGTTTTTGGATTTAATTCCGATATATTCTACATAATGTGCACGGTTGGTCAAACATGCAAAAAAGTTGAACCAGATCCTCAGCAAAACCAATTTCTGACAACTTAGACACACATTCGACTGTTTATCTGCGTCAATCGACTCGGTTATCATTTCTGAACGTCACACTGTCTCGGACTACCATAATTAAACGTTGAATGTAGCGGCTTCTCCTCCAGGCACCAAAATTTACTTCACTCCCGACGCGTTTCGACCCTCAAACAGGTCATCCTCAGGGGAAAATCTAAAAACACAAACAAGACAGGTCTGTCAGAAAAACATTAGTTTTTCCGGTAGGCAATTGTGAATCACCGAGCACAATGATGACAAGGTGATCCTCACAGAAAAGTCCACAGGTCACACAGAAGAAACACCGACCAACAGTCAAGTCAAAATCTAAAAACTATAGATACAGTAACCACAGTTAAAATATTAATTTGAACATGCAAACTACGTTAACAAAGTTAAAAGCAAAGTATCAAGCAACTAAAAAAGCACTGAGACACAAAAAACTGTCAAAGTGTAATAACTGATAATTTGAACACTAAAATAAGCAAGTCTATTGTTGAGGCAATAGCAAAGCCAATGAGTGAAACTGACAAGTTAAACAACACAGCATGCAGGCAAAGTTAAGCAAGAAACCCAATGAGAACCACTAGGGCAAAGAAACAGGTAAAAAAGGTGAAAAAATGAACCATACTCACTTGAACAATTCTCAAAAAATTGAACTCGGAACTATACATGAAGGTTCCCACAGGTCACAACTTCATCCATTGTGCTAGGGGGCGTGTAATAATACCTCTGAATAATACCAGAAAAATTGACTTCAACGACAAAAATCAATGCGAAAGATCGGCGATTTTTAACAAACGTGATGAAGGGCGGCCATTATGTGAACTTGAAACGGACAAGGTGCACCGGCGCAGGTGCGACAGAAGTGTCAGAAGTGAAATGTCAACGACAAAAATAACAAGGAATGGTCAGGGAGCCATAGAGCAGCCCTCTTCAAAGACAATGTTCATGGTCATGTAGAAAAACCATAGAGTTCAGCAGCACTAATTACACCAATTGGCTATAGAATGAAGGAAAGTTCGTTAAATCTGTGTTGGACAAGTTCAAAACTTCACTGGTTTGACACTTAGAATGTTTGAAAATCTCAATCTCTTCTAAGACGAATTGTTCTATGCCAAAGCTTGAAGGGTGCAAATACTGATGTGTCATTGTTGAGCTGGTTTTTGCTCCTAAGGTGTTCCGTGACTCTGGTGCCTAACGATCTTCCGGTTCTTCCTATGTAAACAGCTTTACAACCTGGGGTGCCACATTTTAGGCAATAAACACCCGACTCGGTTATCGTTCAAAGTTCGCCAGTTGAGCGCTTACTAAACAAAACCATGCTGTTTGGTTGACATCGTGTTCTTTAAGTTATTATATATATATATATATATATATATATATATATATATATATATATATATATATATATATATATATATATATATATATATATATAAACATATATCAACCACCAATGTCGCGCATAAAGTCGGATATCATTTTCAAAACTAAAAAGGTACGAAAGATGCTCTCTTCTCTTAATACCAGGAAAGCCACTCGCCTTGACGATATCCCAGCAATTGTTCTCAAAAAATGCGCACCAGAACTTGCTCCTGCCCCGACTCGTCTGTTTCAGACATCCTACAATAGAGGCATATTCCCTAGTAACTGGGAAACTGCTCGAGTACAATCCGTCCCCAGGAAATGACCCAAAGCGCTTCCTAGCAACCACAGGCCTATTTCTCTCCTTTCAGTCGTCTCTAAAGTGCTGGAAAAGTATATAAACACCAAATTACTAAAATTTCTTGAAAAACACAGTCTAATCCACGACAGGCAGTATGGATTCCGTCAGCGCAGATTAACTGCCGACCTCCTTTCCTTTGTCACACATTCTTGGAAAAAGTCTATGGAACTACACGGTGAATCGCAGATTGTCGCTCTAGACATATCTAAAGCATTCGACCAGGTCTGGCACGCAGCGCTGCTTAATCAACTTCTGGCCTATGGCCTACCACCAAAAGTCTGTACCTGGACAGCAAATTTCCTGTCCAACCGTAGCATTTCTGTTGTCGTGGATGGCCATTCCTCTAAAATGTATCCAATTAATGCAGGAGTCCCTCAAGGATCAGCTTTAGCCCCTACTTTGTTTCTGCTCCACATCAATGACGTTCTCTCTAGCACATCCAACCCAGTTCACAGTTACGCGGATGACAGCACCCTCCATTTAAATATTCAATATTCTAAGCCTGTCTTTTTAGCCCAATTAGATGAGGATCGTAGACTCATTGAGGGTTCTGTCTTTGTGGATCTCCAAAAAATATTAGACTGGGGAAGTAGAAATATTGTACAATTCAACTCCACCAAATCTCAGTCTTGCTTTCTATCTCATAAGAGATACACCAGCCCTAGACCCATCACAATGAACAATCAAGTTATTCAAAGTAATGAGTCCTTTTCACTTGTTGGCATTTCTGTGGATCGAAATCTCCATTGGCACCAACATGTTACATCAATTGCAGAAACAGCTGCTAAGAAATTAGGTTGCCTCTTCCGGGCTCGCAAATACTTTTTACCAGCTAATCTCTATACCTTATATACTTCACAAATAAGGCCAAAACTCGAATACTGCTTCCACATCTGGAGTGCCGCTGCCGCTTCTACACTCGCTATCCTGGACTCCATTCAGAAGAGAGCTATACGTCTCATCGGTGACCCTACCCTCACCCAAAGGCTGCCATCCCTTACCCACCGACGTGCCGTTGGTGACCTCCCTCTTTTTTTTATAGATATCTGCACGGGCACTTCTCAGAGGAGCTTTCTTCCATAGTTCCTCCACCTGCTGCCCCCAAACAGATCTACCAGGAGAACAAAGCGAATGCACCCTTTTACTGTCCAGGTCACCAGACATAGAACATCTTGTTATGCCCGCTCTTTTGTCCCGAGGACTTCCAAACCTTCAAACCTTCAAGTCCAGAATTAATAAGTTGCCTTTTTCCTCCTTGTCGACACTTACGGCACGATAATATTTAGGCTGTGAGCCCTCGTGGTGTGTTGTTGAAATAATAATAATAAAAAAAGGTCTACTACATTTTCGGTAGACGTGTTTTATGTTATGCTGTGGTATATAATCCATATATCGCAGCCTCATATGGAACGCGTGAGTGACAAACAAGTAAATCTGCACAAGAACTCCCAGAAACTGAGGTGTTACCTTATTTTGACTGAAGCTATATATTTTTATGTCAAGTAAATTGTTTCCGATGAGATGTTTGACCTAAACCGCATTTTATAACTCCCTTTATATAACGACGATCGTCTGTATGCATATTTTTGTTGTATAAAACGTTTTTATGATTCAAATCAAGCAATTTATAAGCCAGACAACATCGAACAGAGTTTTATATAAAAAAAATCCCTAGACTGCAGAGTCAGAGGCTTTGTTATTTGGCATCTGTTGTCGAGAAACGTGTCGCGCAATGATGCCCTCTCTGGCATACACAACACAACCACGCGGTCTGAGAGTATAGAGAAATTCTAGAAACTCGGACATCAAATCTCAAATCTGTATATTTAAGCAAAAACATTCAAGGAAAGAAAACTTACTTAAAGAATGTATAATGATTTCAATAACTTAATCTATGAATTTTTTACACCTAAATGTTGTTTCTGGCTATATATATATATATATATATATATATATATATATATATATATATATATATATATATATATATATATATATATATATATATATAAATTGTTATTGTTAACTTAGTTATTATTGCAGCTACGTGATCTGTTAAATTAGCAGACTTGTGTATTTTTTTGCGCTGATTAAGATGGGCTAAACAAAAAAACAATCGAGCATCGCGCTTCCGGGATATTGACAGAAACATGTTTTTTTTCTAATGGAACACCCCGTATTTCTTATCAGCATTCGATAGATAATCTAATTCTGAACAAATTACTTTCGATGCCCAAAGGGCCTAAAGTCGAAAATAAAGGAGATATCGTCAAATTTATGAATTCAAATTAGGTAGCCATGAATTCTAAACATAACGTTTAGATTGTTAAAAGTGATGTTTATTTGTTCAGTATAGCAATCGTTTTAAAATGCTATTCACGCATTCAGAAAAATGTGACATGCTTCAATGCTACATAATATGTAGTAAAAATAGTTAAAGAGCTTTAGAACGTTATGCGAATTTATTTCCTGGACGAGATCTGTCAGACAGACGTTACTTTCTGCAACTGTACAGAAAATTTCGATCCAATGAACATACTTTTGGCAAGAAGAGAACACCTTAAAGATTTATTGTGGACTAAAATTGATGTATTAGAATATTTTGAGGCCCACAGAGAAAATTCGGTAAGAGATTTATCCAATGAAAGTGGTTTATCTTTAGGCATTATACATAACATTCTAAAGAAACACAAAAATGTACCACACAGACACTTTATCCTGGCGTTAGCGACAGACGTTTTCAATTTTGTCAATGGTTTGTAAACAAAGTTAGATACGACCCAAATTTAATGGGATTGATTCTGTGGAGTGATGAAGCAAGCTTCTCACATGCGGCCATGTTTAGTAGAAGAAATAACCACTACTGGAGTCAAGAAAATCTCATGTTGAGCAAGGCTCACCACCCACAAAGGAAGTTCAGCATCAATGTTTAGTGTGGTCTTATGGGCTCCAGAGTAATTTGCCCGAATATCAGAGCAACCTGACAGCCGAGCGATATATGGAATTAATCATGCCCGTACTGGAAGATCTTCTAGATGACATGGACTTGGCCACCAGGGGAAGTATGTATATGCAGCAAGATGGGACACCTGCTCTTAATTCCCGAATTGCAACTGAGATGCTAGAAGATATGTTTCCAAGTAGATGGATTGGTGCCAGTGGTCCCGTTCCATGGCCACCGCGCTCACCGAACCTTACAACTCTAGACTTTCTCATCTGGGGCTATATCAAGAATATTGTGTACAAAAGCTGATAATGCTTGCAGAATGCCACAACTACCCTCTACATAGAATTGATGGAAGAACCATTTTAAAAGCTACTAGGATCGTTCACAGACGTTGCCAAGCATGCATTGAAGTGCAAGGAGAAGTCTTCGAACATTTACTCTAAGCTCCGTGAGCCTTCCTGTGATTTTAATTTATAGTTATTATTGTGCTCATTCTAATGTTATCTTCATTTTAATATTTCTTTAAAATGATTCAATACTAATAATATTTTGCTCTATCAAACAGTAAACGTTTTGTTTAGAATTCATGGCTACCTAATTTGAATTCATACATTTGACGATATCTCCTTTATTTTTGACTTTAGGCCATCTGGGCATTGAAAATAATTTGTTCACAATTAAATTATTTATCGAATGCTGATAAGATATATGAGGTGTTCCATTGGAAAAAAACATGTTTCTGTCAATATCCCGGAAACGCGATGCTCGATTGTTTTTTTTTTTGTTTAGCTCACCGTAATCAGCTAAAAATACACAAATCTGCTAATTCAACCGATCACGTAGCTCCAATAATAACTATGTTAGCAAGCATATATATATATATATATATATATATATATATATATTTGTTTTCCGCCTTCTCACCCCTATCCACTGACATCTTAGCAATTTCATCAACAGTCTCATTGTGCTGTATGCCACAATGACCCTTTAACATTGCTAATTTAACCGTCTCCCTAGCTCTAATAATAATGGAGATAGCAATACATTCCCAACCAATTTGGGACACACTGTATATATATATATATATATATATATATATATATATATATATATATATATATATATATATATATATATATATATATATATATATACACCATATTATTATTCCTGTATCTTCTCTGAGCTGCAAGAAAATGTAGTTCCCATCTAATGCCAGGGTGGATCAAATATAAACGAATCTTTTTTGTATTTTTTTTAATCTGTGGCACAAAAGATTAAGTACTTATTATTTTTCTACCTTATCTCCTTCTTAGGAAATATATATATATATATATATATATATATATATATATATATATATATATATATATATATATATATATATATATATATATATATACACACACCGTGATTATGCAAGTCCACCTAGTATATGTGATTAATGTAATTACATATAGCGACGAAGTAGTGAGTGACGAAATCGAAAATAACATAACAAAGGACAGTGTGATCAAGCTCAGAAGTAGGTAACAAGTCTAGAGTATAGACCAGGGAGAAAAAGTTAATCAAGAAAAAAAGATGAAACTGTTCATAGCATCGTGTGTTTTTAACATACCATGTACCTAAGTTTTGTGCCACGGTTCAGTCGCTTGTGGAATAGCTGGATATAAGTTATCGGACTTTCATGAAGAAACACCTATATATATATATATATATATATATATATATATATATATATATATATATATATATATATATATATATATATATATATATATATATATATATATATATATATATATATATATATATATATATATATATATATATATATACATAAATTTGCTTCCACGCCCCACCCGAATTTTGGAAGCGATGTCCCTGTCCTGGATGAATTTCAGCTATGATATAGACTTGGCCGAGGAACTAGAAAAACAATGCAGGCACTTAAAACAGGGCTTGGGGGAAAACCTGATATCTTTTAGTGAATTTTCTTAGAAAAAAATTTACTAACGAAGAGATCCAGACTTTTGAATATTGAAAAAATGTCTTCAAATGAGCGCGATCTAGGACCTCTAGAACCTATATGCGGGGCCAGTTTCAATTTTTATGTTTATATATATATATATATATATATATATATATATATATATATATATATATATATATATATATATATATATATATCACATCGATAAATCAAAAAATAATGGGCTGATTTCGATAAAATTTAGCATGTACTTTTCTTTTATAAGTGGCTTGGATAGGTTTGTTAGCCAGAGAAATCTAACGAGGTTTTCCGGAAAATTTTGGGTTTTCTTTCGGAAAAATATCAAAGCTATGGCAACTAAATTTGGTACGTAAGTTTACGATGTTTAAAAGAAACTATATACATAATTTATATTTCTATGTTCAAAGAAAAAAAGTTTTCAAAATATTTGGTGTCAGATCATTTCTACCATAACGCAGTTGCTGCGTCCAGACTCTTTTTAATTTTGTAGACCTGGAAACAGCATTTGACAAATTTTATTTCAAAATGTTGTTTCATCTAGTAAAGAGAACTGGATTGGATTGAAGAGATATTCTGCTTAATCTAGACAAAAATTAAAGTACTATATCTAATATATATGACTAATAGCTAAATGGCCAGCAACTTGGGCAAGTAGACACGTACCTTGGGAGTATTATTACGCTTGATGACAAAAAACTGAGTGGGGGATCGTGATGACAAGGCAAGCATTTAATAGACAAATTACACACATCCTAGTAAGAAACTCTTAAATTTCGACTCGAGGAAATTGCTCATAAATTGTGTGTGACGACAATATACGCTTTTAAATTGTGGTTCGCTTGGTTTTTGCCCTAGTATTTTTCTGGCAGCGGCTTCTAAACCGCTTTCAAATTAGATCCACGCCGATACTTCACTGTTGCGATTTATTTGATTGTTTTCTTCTTACATTTTTCCAGTTTTTCCGTGACTGTTATGTAAATTCCATTTCCTCCTTGTATTATTTGGATTCTTCGCTAATATGTTTTTACATTTTGCTTATTCTAGATTAAGACCTCTGACTATAGTTAATGCGGAATATTTGTTATATATTTTAACAGTTTCCGGTTGCGTTTATTGGTAATAATATAGTCTAGATAGGTATATGTTAATTTTATAAAGCGTTATAACTTTTGCAAATAATTAAAGAACCTTTTTTATCATAGTTTGTTTAAAAATGCAAAAGAGATTTAAACCCGTCCCTGTAATGTCACCCAAACTTTCTGCTCAAAGGCCTCAGGCCTCAAACTAAAAGGACCCCACGCAAGTTGTCTTCGTCTCCATATATCGGTGACAGAATCGGTCTAAATGTCCTACCCACTGTTTCTCGGACCTCTCAAGTACCCCGAGACAAATCAGATGACTCATCTACTTTTACACTACTTCACAACTCATGTCTTCTTTATGATTATTCCAAACAATGGACATTAAAAACTTCCAACTTAACATTTATAACACTTGACAACTGTATGCAATATAAACTACTATGGTTAACAGACTATGATTTTGAGGTGGTAATAAAATTAACCAGTTCAAAGAAGAGGCTGGAAGTAGAGACCTGTCTGGACGAAATACACGTTATCTGCAGCTGCTCATCCTAGTTAAGTTTGTCAATCATTTAATTAAGACTTAATCACAATACATAATCTAGTATAGCTATCATATTTTTCACTTTACACGCTTTAATGGTCGTCTCCTGACCTTAACAGAGAAATGAGTTAACTAGAAAGCTTCCACTTATACGAAGTATCCTTAAACTTTCTAAAGACGACACTCCTTTATAGGGCATTTAGGGGTTCAGTATTAAGTCATTATAAAGAACTATCTAATAAAGCTATTATATAGAGATAAAATTACTTACACACGGTTGGCATGTGGGCAATCCTTAATTGCACACTATGTGTATTTCTCCTATTAAGAGAGATAGAGAGAGTTAGAAGTAGAACAAAAATCACTAATGAAGAGATTGCGAACAATGGGTCAATTTTCATGAAATTCGGGCGGTACCTTCCTTTCCTAAGTGATTTGGATAAGTTCGCTATGCAGGAAAAACAAACCAGTTTTATGGAATTTTTTTTTTTGTTGAAAATTATTGTATTTTCGTAAATAACAAAACAATGACTACTAAATTTTGTACACAGCTTTATAATATAAAACGTAGACTACACATTAAAACTTATATAGACAAGTTAAAAGGAAAACAGGTTATAAGGATTAAGAAAAACAATTTGGGTGCCATTGGTGATCAAAGAAACGCACAAGACCAAAATGTTATGTGTTAAACAAAATCTATTGAATATTAAAGATGTGTCTGTGTTGCCCTGTTTTATGGCTGCGGTCGCCAAACCATTCGCACATTTTTATTATTACAGATAAAGAATATATTTTCTTGGTAAAAAAAGGTCAAGAAGCACGAGAAAAATTACTTTGAAAGTTGTATACTTTTTCTTCTGAAAATGTCAAAGTGATGATTTAAAACGTGAAAACTGGTGAGTTTTAACAAAGGTTTTGGGCATGGTGCATGAAAAATATTATACGAAATAATGTCTTTAACCAAGTCACAGATTTCTGTTTCAAGTGTTACTCTTCATTTTATAAAATATTTGCACACAATCCATTGGCAATCGAAATTATTTGAAATGTTAAAGCATAAATTCACATACGAGCTATAACCCGTTCATTACAACAAACCAGTCATGTTCATAACCATGTTCCTTAGACACGAGTATGATACAGGGATGACGTGGATCTAAATCCTAAAGGCGTGTGAACTTTCTTTTTGTGTTAATTTTTAATTCTTTTCTTACGTTTTATTATTAGATTATCTAATTCAAATACATTTTTAGCGAATTTTTATAAAAAAAATATTAATGAGATGATAACTCTTAAGACTTTAAAGTCAAATTTTAATAGCAGATCAAGTTGTTTTGTTGCTCTGAATTGGTGAAACAATTCCATAGTTAATACAACCCTATACAGTTTTTCTGTGGCTCTACAAGTGCTTGTTTTCTTCTCTGCAACCGGTTTCGCTCTTTATGACATCGTCAGGCAAATGTTTTTTTTTGTGGACCCGCAGAAAAACCTATATGTCTGTATTTAGATCAGATTGTATGAATTTTAATTTATTTCATAAGCGAATTTTCATGTACAAAATGTACCTTACAAATTCTACAAATTTCCTTACAAACTTTTTTTAGCGAATTTCCTTGAAAGAAAAAATTGTAATTTTCTTGGAAAGGAAATTTGGTATCGAATTCTTGTGTGAAAGTATGTTTGGCAAAGTTTTGATGGAACATTTTTAACGAAATTCAAAAGAAATAGAGTACATTTTTGTGCAAAACAAATTGTTTAAGGAAACTTTTGTGAAAAATATTTCAACAAATTTTGTACGTAAAATTTTTTAAGCAATTTTTCTAGAACATCCATTTTTAGCGATGTTCATTCAAAAAAATGTACAATACTTTTTTTGCACATTTTTTTGCTTTTTTCCTAAATTTTCATTCCAAACACTTTTTATGGGGTTTGCAAAGAAAATTATGACGAGATCACTACTTTTGGGAAATATCTTCAAGTAGCAGCCATAAAACTCTGAACTATATATAGTTCAGTGTCATAAAATAAGAATAATTTATATAATAAAAGTTCGGGACGCAGCAAGTACGTTATGGTAGTGAATTTTTATTAAATGATTTAAACTTGAATAACTCAATTTTCTATAAACTTAGAAAGTTTAATTTTGTAATATTGGGAGAAATTTTTTTTTCGAAAGGAAACTCAAAATTTGAATAACTCAATTTTCTATAAACCTAGACAGTTGAATTTTGGTACGTAGTAAGGCCTCTCCCAAGGCAACATATCTAGTAAATTTCATTAAAACAGCTTTGTAATTTTCGGAGAAAAATTTTTTTTAGAAAGAAAACTCAAAATTTTGCCGGAAAACCCTGTTAGATTGTCCTGGATAACGAATCATCCAAGCCATTAATAAAAGAAAGGCACTTGCCGAGTTTCATCGAAATCGGTTAATTATTTTTTGAGTTATCGGATGGATACATACATACACATATACATATATATATATGTATATATATATATATATATATATATATATATATATATATATATATATATATATATATATATATATATATATATATATATATATATATATATAACATATAAAAATTGAAACTGACCCCGGATATGGGTTCTAGGGGTCCTAGTTCGCGCTCATTTGAAAAAAATTTTGCAAAGTCTCACCATCGATATCTCTCTATTAGTGCATTTTTTTAAATAAAAATTCACTAAACAGTGTAGATTATTACTATGAAAATTCACTGTCATAACTCACTTGCTACGTTCAGACTTCCTTTAAACTTATTTTCACGGAAAAAACACAACTTTATATGAAAAAATCTTTGCTAGGGGATACGTCAACTTTGTTTTTCTTGAGGGCGCACTTTTAGATTTGCACATATTTGAAGAGCTCAAGAAAAACTGAATTCAAACGTCTATTATATCGCAAAATTTCTTTCAACAATTCAAAAGAATTTCTTCTTTTATTGAGAAAATTAAGTTAGCTGCAAAAAACACAAACATCAAGCGCCTTTGGTATGTAAAAAAATGTTAACCTTCTTACTAAAAGACCGAGTTTACCGACTGCTACTGATGAAGACAACGTCGTTGTGGAAATATGTATCAAGCGCATCACTCTCTGTTATTATTTTGTGGTTATTGGGCTGGTTCTGCCTTTTGCTTTGTTTCAACCTTCTTACTGTCGATTGCATATTTGTAATCGACGCCAAAAACAATATTGAGGAGAATGGTTTACAGTTTAGACTTAATTACTTTATGATTCGAATTATCTAAAACTGAAAAAACGCAAACTTGCGTATCCATCAACTAGCCGAAAAAGTGTGCACGCAGCAAGTGCGTAATGGCGGCAAATTGTCATTAAAATGATATAAGAATCTTTTACGAAAATTATATACAGGCCCTAAAAAAGGAAATAAAACTAGAAAACAAATTTAACATAAAAAACTCCATAGAACTAATGCACAAATTAGAAAACATAGCCATAAACAAAAACACAAGACTCGCCTTATTCGACATAACAAATCAACGAAATATCAAACATCATATTGAAAGAAAATTACTTTGAATTCAACGCGGAAGACTCCATCCAAGAAGACGGAGTACCAATGGGATCTCCACTATCAAGCATTATGGCAGAATATACATATAAAAGTTATAAGATAAAATCAACACCATCATAAAAGAAACAGACCAAACATCAACTGGATAAGATGCGTCGATGATATTAGTAATATATGACAATCAAAAAACCAAAATAGACAATATCCTCGAAAAAAATAAACTAAATCAACAACAACATAAAATTCACAATAGAAAAATAATCAAACCACTCCATAAACTTCCTAGACTTAACACTAATCAGAAAAGAAAACCAGATTGAATACAAAATATACAGAAAACCTACACAAACGGACATCACTATACCTTAACACACAATACACCCACACACACAAAAAATGACCTCATACAGATACTTAATAAACAGAATGCTAAATGTGCCACTCCATAATCACGAAATCCATACAACGGCATAATACAAATAGCACAACGCAATGGATACAACAAGATAACAATATAAAAACTACTAAAAGAAATCAAAAACAAACAAATCAACAAAACCAAAAACAAACACAAAATGCACAACATTCACGTATAACCACCACATCAAAAGAATAACACAAACACTCAAACAATATGACTTAAAAATGAGCTACAAAACCAATAACAAAATAATGAACAAAATAAATAAAAAACACGAACACAACCCACGTAAATTAAACAGAATATACCAAATACAATGTAACACATTCAATAAAAAAAAATAGGAATGACAGAAAAATCAATAGAAACAAGATTTAAGGAACATATAACAGCATTAGATAAAATCCACATACCTAGCTACAAATCAAACGTAACTACACACATTTACAATAGAAAACACCAAAAACCAGATATCAACCAATTACGACTAATAAAACATATTAGCGACCACAAAAAAATGGACATCTGGGAATAATACTACACTCAACAAACAAACAATAGAAAACAATAAATCCCAGAACAAATCCAAGTACAACCACTTAAACAAAACTTAATAAAAGCCATACAAATAGACAAATTATCATACCACGATAATGAAAACAGGAAACCGACATAATCGACACAGACCGAAAACACAGCCAATCAAACAACTGTAAACCGACCAACAGAAGCTAAACACGTAGGCAACTTCATATATATATATATATATATATATATATATATATATATATATATATATATATATATATATATATATATATATATATATATGTATATATATATATATATATATATATATATATATATATATATATATATATATATATATATATATATATATATATATATATATATATATATATACTTATTAGGTAATTTTTGAAAAATCCAATTCAGATATTTTTGATGGTACATATTATAAATGTTATGTGATGTGGTCCTTGAAAGTAATATTTTCGCTAAAAAAACATGTACATTTTATACTGCTAAATAGCACTATAAAGATCTAGATGAAATACATGATTATCTGAAAAACCACACTTACTAAAGTCTCCACAAACCATAAAAAATCTGCCTGACAAGACCGAACCAGTAACTGACTCTAACACATCAACTTACTAGAGAAGAAACAAATATACGTAAAAGTAACTTCCGGTGGATTATTTAATACTAAGCATTAACTTTGTATTAACTACGTAATGACTTGTTAAGAAAATAATTTGATAAATAAGTCAGTTACAGCTTCCTGACAATCTAGAAGAGTTGCCTAGAACGCCAATCCAGTCTGGAAACGCAATGTGTCTAACGTTCTGACTCTTTCTGTTACAAAATTTAATCTTGTTAACAATGTTGGAAGATACCATATTTATCTTGAGCAATATGCGAACAAGATTCACCGATAACAGTGTAATTACGACATTTAGAATCAATAAATCAATGAGTATAATCTAGAGCACGAAAACGTGACCTAGAGCAATCTCTAATTCTAATTCTGAACAGGCTACAATCAGGGGCGTTTTCAAGTGTTGGAAATGAGGGTGATCACCCCTCCCCTTTGTAATTTGCGACAAAAAAGAAGTATTTCAATAGATTCGCATCAGGCACAATCTACAAGGAGAAACTAGTTTATTATCTACAAGAATCGAGGGGAAACGTAGCAAATAAGTTACTCAATGTTTCAAAGCAGATGACGTGTCAATAGTCTGGGATTATTGCTTCTCAATCTCCGACAAAAAGAACGACGCAGCCATACAAAATACGCCCTAAGCAGGTAAACATACTGTTGATGTTAACCGTTGGAAATGACACAAATAATCTTTGTGAATTATTATTATATATATATATATATATATATATATATATATATATATATATATATATATATATATATATATATATATATATATATATATATATATATATATTGTTACGTTTTCTCCGGGTTCTGGATAAGTGAGACTTTTAATTTTAACAAAACAACTTTATTTACACTCTAAATATGGATACAATAAAATTTCTAGAATGTCTCTCTCACAAAACACTTCATTTACTGGCCTTACGATTACTACTCTCAACAAAAGTCACTAATCTGGTACTACAGTCACTACTCTCTTAACACTTTACACTGCTTCTTCAAGTCACTACCACATTATCTTACTGAACTGAACTCGGGCTGGCTTGCTCTCGCTTTTATATACTCGCCGTACCTTCCCCTCCTTTCTAGAGAGTTCCATTCCAGAACGTTCCAGGACCTTCTTTTACTAGAAGGTTCTGTGAATACAGATCGGTCCCGTGTGTATACAGGGGGATGTGTATACAGGATGATCCAAATGTGGTCACCACTCCTATGTTACACAAGAGGTGTTTCTCGAACTATAAGATCTCTCTGCGTATACAGGGTGTAAGGGTTCTCTGCGTATATAGGGTGTATATACAGGTTGTTCGGAATGTGCAGACCTCAGTTATCCGTTCCGACGGGGTACAAGTTGGTAACTTCGTTATTTCTGGTCCTAGAGGGTTGAGACTTCGCCTGAGGGGGGTCACCCCAGGCACCCCCAGGGGGGTGGGGAGGCGGTGTTGCCAGATTGTGCAAAAATTCCCAGATGTTGGGGAAATTCTGGAGATGTGGCAACACCGCACCTACGTCTATTGAAGTGCTTTGTAACACTGCCCCCCTCCTTAAGACTGTTCGTCCCGAACAGTATTTACCGGCCGCCAACTTGGGGGTTCGTTGCCCCGATAGGGACTCAACCTCTCTATGTGAACAACTTTGGGTTTAGTTCTTGGAGACAGCTGGATTCTGTAGACTAGGTCGTTAATTTTCTTAGTCACCAAGTATGGCCCTTCCCATGGTTTCTGAAGTTTGGGACTGAGGCCCTTTCTCCTTGTTGGTTGGTACAGCCACACTGCATCACCTTCCTTGAATGTATGGGGTGTTGCTCTGCGATCCAAGCGCATCTTCATCCGGTCACTGCTTAAGAGGAGCCTATCTCTGACACATCTGTGTATAGTGCGCAGTTTTCCTTCTAGGTCGGCGACATACTCAGGTAACGTAGCTAGGTCCGCTATGTCCTCGTTCGGTGGTGGTCTCGTCATGTCGATTGGTAGCCGCATCTCTCTGCCGGTCAACATCATGGATGGAGTGTAGCCGGTAGATTCATGCTGAGAGCTTCTGTAAGCTAGGAGGAACAGAGGTATCAGCTTGTCCCAGGTTCTCTGATTCTCGTCAACAAACATAGCAAGATACTGATTAATGGTCCTGTTATGTCGTTCTACCATGCCGTCTGATTGAGGGTGGAGTGGCGTTGTTCTCGTTTTCTTTATGCCTAGCAAGTCCATTAGGCTCTTCCAGACCTCTGATTCGAAATTCCGGCCCTGGTCGGTGTGAATCTCCAAGGGTACGCCATGCCGTGATATGACATTTTCCATCAGGGCTTCTGCCACGGTCGTTGCCTCTTGGTTGGGCATCGGCGCAACTTCAGGCCATTTCGAGAAGTAGTCCATCGCCACCATTATGTATCTGTTCCCAGACTCTGTGATGGGAAAAGGTCCTGCGATGTCTACGGCAACTCTCTCCCACGGTGCACCTGAGATGTACTGCATCATTTTTCCTCTGGATCGGGTCTTTGGTCCTTTCTTTGAAGCACACTGGTCACACCGTTTGCACCATTCTTCCACGCTTCTTCGGCAATTTATCCAATAGAAGCGGTCCCTGACTCTGGCGAGAGTCCTGTTGACCCCAAAGTGGCCTCCACTTCTACTATTGTGTAACTCATGAAGAACACTGTCTATGCACTCACTTGGCACAACAGTCTGGTATATACAGTCTCTACCATCGACAGTTTCCCATTTTCGAGTGATCAAGTCATTCTTTAGGCACAAGGAGTCCCACTGTAGCCAGTAGCCTTTAACCTCTGCCCCAAGCCGGGACACATCGTGCCACTCAGGTCTTTTCCCCTTTTCGAGCCATTCTCTAATACTTTTCAAGTCTGGATCTGTCTTCTGTGCGTCTCTGATGTATTCAAGATTTACGTCTAGATCGGTGTTATTCTCCTGTTCCGTCACCAGTTGTTTGATCTGATGAGTTACTTTGTCGATCTCTTTGTTCTCTTGTCTCTCGCAAAATTTACATTCATGCACTGAACATGGTCTTCTTGACAGGCTGTCTGCATTGGCGTGACTTCTTCCTTTTCGATGTTCAATCCGGAAGTCGTAGCTCTGCAGTTTCTCTATCCATCGGGCTATCTGTCCTTCGGGATTTCTAAAGTTCAGAAGCCATTGCAGAGCAGAGTGATCCGACCTCACGCGGAATGTTCTTCCATACAGGAAGCTGTGGAAATGTTCGATGGATCTTACAACTGCCAGCAGTTCTTTCCGGGTTACACAGTAATTCCTTTCTGCTTTTCCGAACGTTTTGCTGAAGTAGCCTATCACAACTTCTTCTCCGGCTTGGAGCTGCGAGAGTACTGCCCCAATGCCATACTGGGAAGCATCGGTGTCCAGTATGAACAGTCCTTCGTCCTGAGGATAAGCCAGTATAGGAGCAGTGAGAAGACGATGTTTGAGTTCTCTAAAAGACTCTTGGCAATCTGGTGACCAGATAAACTCGACCTTATTTTCAGTCAGGCTATGCAGAGGTTTCGCAATGCTGCTGAAGTACTTCACAAAGCGTCGGTAGTAGCTGCAAAGTCCCAGAAAACTTCTGACCTCATGTTTGTTCCTCGGCACAGGCCAGTCTCTTACTGCCTTTATTTTCTCTGGATCAGTTTCTATCCCTTTCTCAGAAACGACATGTCCGAGGAAACTCACTTTCTTCTGGAAGAGGACGCATTTCTTGGGATTGAGTTGCAGATTGGCACCTCTCAGCCTGGAGAAAACCTGCTTCAGATTCGACAGGTGTTCATCGAAAGTCCTTCCAATCACCATGACATCGTCGAGATACACCAGGCATGTTTCCCATGTAAGTCCTCTCAGCACTAACTCCATTAGTCGCTCGAAGGTGGCAGGAGCATTACATAAGCCGAATGGCATGACCTTGAATTGGTACAACCCATTCCCGGTTGAAAAAGCAGTCTTCTCCTTATCGTCTTTATGGAGTTCTACTTGCCAGTAGCCACTTTTCAGGTCTAATGTAGAGAACCACTTTGATCCGGCCAAAGTGTTCAAAGTGTCGTCGATCCGGGGCAGGGGATAACTGTCTTTCTTGGTGACATCATTCAGCTTCCTATAGTCCACGCAAAATCTCATAGTGCCGTCTTTCTTGGTGACCAAAACTACTGGGGACGACCAAGGACTATTAGATTCCTCGATCACACCATCTTCCAGCATTTCGTTAACCATCGCCTTGATTTCTGATTGCTTGGCAAAAGGCAGTCTTCTCGGCGGCTGTCTAATTGGTCTTGCGTCGCCAGTATTAATTCTGTGTTGCACTAGACTCGTACGACCTGTGATTTTATCTTGAGCGAAAATATCGGCCTCCTCCAATACGAACTTCACTGCCATCTCCATCTCCATATTGTTCAATTGGCCCCATGAATTCTTGAACCGCTCTACTAATTCTACTGGCAGTCTTCTGTCTAATGCAGTGGGTGTCACGTTTTTGGACAACGTCACTCGGTCAATGGGTTCGCAAGTGGCTATAACCTCACCTTTCTTCAATGTGACCCTGTTAGTTTGTACGTTGGCCACTCTTATGGGTATTGTCTTCTTCGGGTCTACTAAGCATCGTGCGACGAGGGCACCATCACGTCTATCTTTTAGGGGCTCCGCTATGAGAGCAGACATACAATCAAGTTTCTTCTCTAGTCTGGCTCTGACAATCTTCTCACTGTTACCAGCAATCCGTGTATCCTCGTCGACAACAAGTCTCACCCTGGGATTAGCTTCGCCTGCTGTTGGAGATAAATACAACTCTTCGTTACCGATTTTCAAGATCTTATTCTGGAAGTCTACTGACAGGACATCGAAATCTTCCATTAAATCCAGGCCCAGAATAAATTCGTCGACGATTTCTGCGACGACAGCCCTTACCTGTAGCTCAGTACTGCCCAGCCTAATGAAAACAGTGGCCTCTCCATGCACAGGTATCCTATCTCCTTTTGCCGTCTCCAACACAGGCTGTTTGTTGGTCGTGAGTGCGGACCTGTTTGGCAACATGTCTGGACGTACAACGGATCTAGTGGCACCAGTATCGATGGTGAAACTGCATTGTCTTCCGTCTATGCTGCCAGGTATAACGAGGCTCTCGTGGTAGCGTCGGATAGTGGAGACCTTGACTTTGGGGCCTTGGGACTCGCACGCCAGCTGCCGCCCCCTTACACTGGCGTCAGGTCGTTTCCCTGACGCCGCTCACTGTTGGTATATTCTTGTCTTCTGCGAGCCACCTGTTGGGTTTGTGAGCACTGCCTACTTATGTGCCCTTTCCTACCACACTTGTAGCATTCTATGTCTGACCAATCTGCTTTCGTCCTACGTGCCCCAACCGGTACAGTGAGCTTGCTTATGGCTTCTTTTATCAACTTCATTTCTTGCCTTAGTTCTGCTGTCGTGTCTGCAAAGTCCTCTATCTCCTTCACTTCGCGCAGCCTGTTGCGGCGAGGTTGAGATGCATTCTTGGCTGCTTCAAATTCCAAACCATAAATGACGCAGTCTGTAAGTGTTTTTAACCTTCCGAGCCTCAAAGCTTGTTGCATTTCATTGTCAAGTACCCCATCGATGAAGGTCTGGACGGTAATCTGGTTGACAAATTCTTCTGGGGCTTGGGGATATGCCAGTCGCACAATTTTCTCCACTTCGGCACTAAATTCTTGCAGCGTCTCATTTGGCTTTTGGACCCTTGACTTTAGTTGTGTCTGGTAGACCTGGCTCATGTACTTGTTACCATATCTCAAATCTAGGGCCTGTATCACTGTTAAGTAGTTTTGCTGTTTCGACTCCGGGATGTTCTGGAGGATTTCTAGGGCTTTACCTCGAAGCGAGAGAATTAGAGCAGTTGCTGCCTGTTGTTCGCTCCACCCATTGCTGAGAGCTGCCGCTTCAAACTGCCTCCTGTACATTGGCCACGATGTTTCTCCGTCGAAAGTCGGCGGCTTCAAGGTTCCATGAGGCCGCTGCACGATTGGCATATCTTCTTCCGGACAATTTTGAGCTGGGGACATTCCAGTAACTCCTCTTGGTTGAGTTCTATCAGTTTGGCCCATCACCTGTTCTGTCAGTTCTCTATGTCTGACTTCTGTGCCTTTCATCATCATCTTCATTTGTTCTTTCAACCCTTCAACTTCTTCCCATCGTTTGTTCCAATCCTCTGTTGCATTTTCCACTTTACTGTTCACCACTCCTATTTTATAGTCCACATTCTCTATTTGTTCGTTAATCTGTTCAATTTCCTCTTTTACATCGACTCTCATATCGTGAAACATACTTCGGATGTCTTCTTTGTCTTGAAGACGCCTCTGTTCCTCCTCTTGTCGTCTTCTCTCGTCTTCTTCGCGTTGCTTCTTGAGGTCTTCTTTGTCTTCTTCGCGTTGCTTCTTGAGTTCTTCTTTATCTTCTTGTCTTCTTCTCTCGTCTTCTTCGCGCCGTCTTCTTTCATCTTCTTGTCGCCGTTGTTCGTCTTCTTCGCGTTGCTTCTTGAGTTCTTCTTTGTCTTCTTGCCGTCGTCGTTCATCTTCTTCGCGCCGTCTTCTTTCTTCTTCGCGCCGTCTTCTTTCTTCTTCTTGTCGTCGTTGTTCGTCTTCTTCGCGTTGCTTCTTGAGTTCTTCTTTGTCTTCTTCGCGTTGTTTTTTCAGTAAGTCCATCAACTCTTTGATTTCAGCCATCTCGTCGTAGTCAGTCGATCTAGTGTTTACCATTTACAGCTAGCTTAGTTGTCCACTTCTTCACTCACTTATCCCACACTTCTGACACCAAATTGTTACGTTTTCTCCGGGTTCTGGATAAGTGAGACTTTTAATTTTAACAAAACAACTTTATTTACACTCTAAATATGGATACAATAAAATTTCTAGAATGTCTCTCTCACAAAACACTTCATTTACTGGCCTTACGATTACTACTCTCAACAAAAGTCACTAATCTGGTACTACAGTCACTACTCTCTTAACACTTTACACTGCTTCTTCAAGTCACTACCACATTATCTTACTGAACTGAACTCGGGCTGGCTTGCTCTCGCTTTTATATACTCGCCGTACCTTCCCCTCCTTTCTAGAGAGTTCCATTCCAGAACGTTCCAGGACCTTCTTTTACTAGAAGGTTCTGTGAATACAGATCGGTCCCGTGTGTATACAGGGGGATGTGTATACAGGATGATCCAAATGTGGTCACCACTCCTATGTTACACAAGAGGTGTTTCTCGAACTATAAGATCTCTCTGCGTATACAGGGTGTAAGGGTTCTCTGCGTATATAGGGTGTATATACAGGGTGTTCGGAATGTGCAGACCTCAGTTATCCGTTCCGACGGGGTACAAGTTGGTAACTTCGTTATTTCTGGTCCTAGAGGGTTGAGACTTCGCCTGAGGGGGGTCACCCCAGGCACCCCCAGGGGGGTGGGGAGGCGGTGTTGCCAGATTGTGCAAAAATTCCCAGATGTTGGGGAAATTCTGGAGATGTGGCAACACCGCACCTACGTCTATTGAAGTGCTTTGTAACACTATATATATATATATATATATATATATATATATATATATATATATATATATATATATATATATATATATATATATATATATATATATATATATATATATATATATATATATATATGCGTCACCTTAAAGCAAATATTTTATACGTTTTACTTTATTGGTACGATCAAAAATAATTAAAATATTCTTTACGGCTCAAATAATACACATATAGCCCAAAATTTTACAGGATAAAACAGTGTGAAAGATTTATAAAAAACAATATGACAAACGTAAAAAGTTAGACACCACGATATAATGCGACAAACTGCCCAAGTTTTTTTGGTAAAAAAAAAAAAAGAAATATATAAGTATTGTAACATGGGCCTTTTTAAATGAGACACTGTTTTTTTAATAAGAGATGAATATTAGCTATGTTTTTTTAAATTAAGTAAAAAAAAGACAGGAGAGGGTCCATAGTATTTCCTTATCCTTGTCACCCTCTCAAATCTCAAATCCACACATTCTTGTCCCACAACCATAACTCTACACCCAAGCAGCTTTTGTCAATTCCCTGAAGCTTCCGCACTTCAATTTGGCGACGTTGTCAGGTTTCCTCTTTGTCTGCCTTCTCTCTTCTTTGCAAATACATATGTGCCCTTGAGTTTAATGCAAGTAAATGCTTGCCTTTCTTCTTTCAATATCTATCAATAGGCGTCCTTTTTCTCTACTTCTTATATAAACTTTTTATTTATCTTTCAATCAATATACATTTTCTTTGTCATTTCAGTCCATGTCAATTTTTTATTTTTAGTGAATTTTCTTTAAAAAATTCACTAATGAAGAGATCGCGACTTTTGAATTTTGAAAAAACTTCTTCAAATGAGCGCTATTTAGAACCATTGGAACCCAAATCTAAGGTCGGTTTCAGACTTTATAAAGTCGCAATTCAAAACGTCAGAATTGACATGTTCTAAATAAAGAACTTGAAGCTAACATTACGGGCGATGTAGCATAAATTGTGAAAGAAGTGTGTTCTATAAAGCCTTAAGTTTCGGCTTCAGCCACCATTATCCTTCATTTTACTTAAATATTTGCAGAAAATGAATATCAAATAGGCCCTTTTTCTGATGCTTTAGCTGTGGTTTCAACTATAGGGTTATAATACATGAAGAAAAACTTTGTACCTACCTCTTGTTAAGCACATTTGGCATATTTAAAATATTTACAGAAAATTCATTTCAAATAGACCCTTTCTCTGATGCTTTGGCTGTCGGTTTAGTTAAGTTGATGGTTTAACGGTCTATAATTTTTAGCTAATTTTCGTAAAACAAATTCGTTGATGCATTTTTGCATTCTTTATCGAAATATAATGCATGTGTGTAAGAAAAAAATCTGGACGCAGTAAGTGCGTTTTGGAATTTTCATTAAATCCTTTAAATTTCATAACTCAATATGCTATTAACTTCAGGTTTGTTGGCTAGGAAACCAACATTTGAGTTTAGTTTCGGAAAATCTTTGTACATTTTCAAACAATAAGTAATTTTGATAAAATATAGTACATTGTTTCTACACATAGGCTATACCGGTAATCAGACTGATCCCTGTTTTGGTGAGAACCTTCCTTTTGCAAGTGGCTTGGATAAGTTCGTTATCCAGGAAAATCGGACCAGGTTTTCCCGGAAAATTTTGTATAAAGAGTGAACCCTGTACCAAAATTTAAGTCTCTAGCTTTAAAGACAAAGAAGTTATGGGCAGTTAAAGAAACAAATTTCAGAGTTTCCCTCAAAACGTCACACTCGCAATTTTAAACGTCAAAATTGGCAATGTTTAGGCAAAGAACGTGAAACAAATACGGATTGTGAAAAGAAAATGTTGCAAGAAGAGTGTTCTGTGAACCCTTAACTTCCAGATTCAACCATCATTGCCCTTCATTTTACTAAAATATTTGCAGAAAATTCATTTCAAATGGACCCTTTCTCTGATGCTTTGGCTGTCGGTTTAGTGCAGTTTATGGTTTAACGGTCAATAATTTTCGTAGAACAAATTCGTTAATGCATTTTTGCATTTTCTATCGAAATTTGTAAGAAAAAAATCTGACCGCAGTAAGTGCGTTTTGGTAGCGAATTTTCATTAAATCCTTCAAATTTCAATAACTCAATTTGCTATGAACGTAAGCTTTGTTGGTTAGGAAACCAACATTTAAGTTTATTTGCGGAAAAGTTTTGTATATTTTCAAACCATAAGTAATTGTGATAAAATATAGTTCATTGGTTCTACTACATAGGCTATACCGATAATCAGATTGATGCCTGCTCGCATTTGCTATTAAAAACATTTTTATGGAGATTCACTTCCATAACATACTTGTTGCATCCAGACTATTGAAAAATGTATATATATATATATATATATATATTCAAACAATTAAGTTATTTCGATGAAATATGGTACATTGTTTCTACTATATAGGCAACCAAGTTTGATGTCTGCTTTCATCAAAGAAAGACATTTGCTATTAAAAACATTTGAAATAAAATTCGCTATCATAACGCACTTGCTACGTCTCGACTTGCACATTAATTTCCTGAATCCATCATGCTGTTTTTTTTCCTTTTGTGTTTACATGCGTTAATTGTACTCCATACTTTTTTCGGTGACTGTGATGGCATTCTTGATGTGTTCTCACATGTATTCTAAATTTGGGCCATATTTTCAAATTTTGAATTTCCTCTAAGGAATAGAATACACTATGAACTTTCTTCCTCTTATAGAATTTTCAGTTCTCTATCGAACTGCCACTTTTCCTTCCTGTCTTCTTCTATTTTTTCTCCAAAACGGTGTTACGAATGTTTTTTGATACTTTGTTCTTTATAGAGCTTATTGTTTTCTTTAGTTTTCACAATTAAATCTTTTACCCATGGTTCCTTTTACTTTCTTTTCTTGCACGTTAATTTTCTACATCCATCATGCCTTTAATGTTCACATACCTTTATTGTATTGCGTACTTTTTTAGTTGACTGTGATGATATTTTTGGTGTTGTTCTACATTTCTTATAAATAACGGGCTTGGTTTATTTTACAACTTTAATACTGGATGTTTTTATATTGCTATGCGTTTTCTCATTTTTAATTCATTCCGTGTATTTCTGTTTAATTATGCTTTTTAAATACTGGTCACTTATGCCCCTGTTCCACACGTACATCAAAGATCGACTTTCTAGTGGGATATTCTCTTGTGTACTAGGGTATTTCTCCATGTTTATAAATGGTACTGGTCTATAAAGTTATGACAATGACAGAATACTAGTAGCAGTTTCCATTACTTTAATTTTTTTTCTACCCCATGCTTACCAATAATTGCAAACTACTGGCGGTCTCTGCTCCAAACGTTACTATTAAAGTTTGCAACGAAAAATATTTTGCTTTGGGTGGTTTCTGTGGTCAAATTAGGTATTCCAGAAATTGTCTTTTTCTCCACTTTTTCGTCCTTATTTGGCCACATACAACTATTATTGTTCCGAAAAAATTTTGTTGTTAAGTTCTATTTCAAAAATTTTCCTCGGCTCCACCCATATTAATAAATGTCCAATTAATAATTCTCAGATCCCGCAATTTTTTTTTTCGTTTCTGGTAAAACTTATATTATTCATACCTGCCGTTTAAGTCTCCACTACTAATTTCAAATGTTTTCTATTTAAACTATTCTTAATTCTTAGTTTAAGAATATTTTCAAATGCGTTTTCACAAATTCTTACATTGTCGTTCTTTTGATTAGTTGACTGTTTTGTCCTTTTTTTTCCTTTGATTGTTAGCTGCTGCAAAAATGTCTAATTCATTTCACACTCATATCTACTTTTTTAATATTAATTTATGAAAAATCATTCTGAAAGTTTCCCACTCTTTGCTTCTTCTTTTGCTTTCATCCTTATTTTTCCTGTATCTCTCATTGGGTTTCTGTCTGCCATTATTGATATTAACTCTGTGTTCTGTTACTTTTTCGGTTCGCTTTTATTTCTTATGTTTTATTTTTGATTTACATCATCCAATTCAAGTGGCGACTGAATTTTCGTTGATCTCATTATAATGTCAATATCTGAGTTCTCTCCCACGACGTTTTTCGTACATGAATTTCAAACGAACGGTCCAGCATCTAGTCACTCCTAATATTTTAAGTCATTTAACAGAAAAATTATTTGTGCATTTCATACATCTAAGTACCATCAACGTTTCCTGAGTTAATTGGTTTAACTTGTTTTCCTTTAGTTCTAAATAACAATATTTAGTTAAGGTAATTTAGTAACGTTTTCCATAAGTGCAAGGAATTAAAAATCCTGTAAACTGGCTAAACCGCAGATCGACATCAAATGGAGTTTCTGATGGGACTTATCTCCACTTGAAACGAATTTGCGTCCACTTTGTGGTAATTCTTTTGTCGTCATACCCTCAGCACAACAACAGGTAAATCGAGGAGCACAAAAGCATCCTAAGCTGGCATTTTCTTGCGTATTTCAGCGCACCTAAACGATAAATGTTGCCAATAAACAAATATGTACAGCAGCTCATACGTGAGAAAATCTGATCTTAACGAATCCTTACTAAATGAAATGCATCATTAGGGATTCGCTTCTGTACACTTGTGTTACCTAGTGATTTACTGAATGCTAGAGCTTAGACACTTAATGGACTATTATTTCAAATTTTTGTTTCAGCCGTCAATACCTCCATAAAAGTTGGGCATTTAAAAATATAGCAGAACAGAAAGCCGTAAATTATATTATGGCATTCCTTTCATGCCCATTCAAATTTATATCTGTTTTGCGTGACGTTCTGATACATTTCAAAAGCAACCGTGTAATAAAGTAGAACGCACAACACAGTAAAGAAAAAACAATACCCAATGAACCAGTGACTAAATTGTTATTCATCATTAATGTAAACATTCTATTGGGTGCTGCTACTTATATATATATATATATATATATATATATATATATATATATATATATATATATATATATATATATATATAATAGTATAAATAAATATAATGAACAGATTTAATTTGTTGTTCAGGAATCTACAAAAATTTAGAGCAGTGGTTGGTTGTTAAGAAAAGGACATTGCAAAACACTGGAAAGCCTATTTGTTTGTGTGTTTTTGTTTCTTTAACGTCGGCCTATTTCCGCGACTATGGCCAATCACCGACGCCAGGGAGCAGTTTCACCTCACTATCCTGGAAATTTTGCCGAACCCCTGCCTTTCTGTAAGGAGGGCAGGAACCTTTAACGTGCCCAACATCGCATGGACACGGGACCGACGGCTTTACGTCCCCTCCGAAGGGAGGAACGTGCAGACATTCAACTTGCTCAAATACAATGCCAGAACCTCGGTTGATGTTAATGTTACAGTTTGTACTGAAAAAATGAAAGGAGTACCCTGGGATCGAACCCAGTACCCTTCGGTTCAGAGGCACACGTTCTTACCCCTGAACCACCGAGGTTCTCTAAAGCCTATTTAAAAGAACTGCATCGGAGAGGAGAAAATAATAGTGAATTGTGAGAGGCAGAAAAACCCAAATGATTTGTGACAGAGCCTGTAATAGGAAAAACTTCCGAGGTAGACCACTTAACAGCAGAACTTTGTAAAATGATAAAGTTTATTTGTGAACCTTACAGAAACTACAATATATTCATACAGGTGTCCCACCGTGAAGGGTTCGATCGATTTCTCAAAAACAGGCAATTAAAAATTGTTGAAAATTTGGTTATGTACTAATTTTGATAGGGGAAACTCGGCTGAAATATTTTCAAAATGGTGGCATTTCCGGTGATACCGGAAGTATGTGTCAACTTTGTTATTTAAAACGGAACAGTGGTAGAGGCATATGAAGATTTGCTTAATATGGAAGATAACATTTTCATGAAAACCTACATTTAGATCACAACGTTTTTCCATCTGTAAGAAGATCTGTTAATACATTTTTCTTCCAAGACCATGAAAATTTTCCAATGGTAGTTAGAAATAAAACGTTTAGACTTGATCTGGAAAGCCTCTTGCCAGAAACGTAGGAAATATACTTGCCCGAGAAACTATAGAACCAAGACAATATGAGAAAGTAGGTTTGAGTAGAACAGAGATATTTTATTGTTTTTGTAAACCTGAAAAGATATTCCACAATGGACTGAAGATAGTGTCTCATAGGTATAATGAAGAGAATTTCAATGAATTGGCGCCTTCTTCCAACGGATATAAAATTAAATATAAAATAAGGAAATGTGTATAACAAGGCAGTCAACTATCGTCATATGTGGTCAATTTATCCATAGAAGATACAGTGAATAGGCGAAAGAAAAAGACAACAGGAAGAAAAATAAATGGTACAACATTTCCATTGAATAAGGTATGCTGATGAGAGCGCTGATATGACATAGAATGACAACGGATGCTCAGTTTTCTGGATGATGTGTAAAGATCAAAGATAAAGGCCAATATGACGAAAACAATAATAATTAAGGTGAAGAGAAGTAATAAAATGTATATAACGTTAAATGGCCATAGTCTGAACAAGAGACACACAGATATGAACAAAAATCGTGTTTCTTGTCAAAAGCTGAAATTAATAACTAAGCTTGTATACATTGTAACACGGTCTATATCATTTAAGGTTCTAGAAGTTTCTAGAGTACGCAGTACAGCGTACATATTTCTATATTTAGCAATAACCTCCCTAAAAATTTGACGATACAGAGAATATTGCATCATTTGAAGCATGCGGTTGAAATAGGCTGGTCCGGAAATTTTTGCCATAGGCGAGAAACGTCTAGTATTTGCACCTGTTTCTTGCCAATACAAAGGCGACGTCAAAAATTGTAGGCAAGCTAAATCGAATCAAGGTTTTGATTTGAAATTGACATGTTTTAATGAATAAGGAGTATAGGATTTCTTGTATAGTAACTCAATTTAATTAATGAAGTTGGGTTATCCTGTGGGATTATTATTTCGAAACGCCTTGTTAATGTCTAAAGTTTCCAATATGTGCTCAACAGTACCATGTGTCAAAAATATTTCTCTCATTTCACTTTACAACTGGAGTAGTTGTTAGGATTTTTCTCTGCGGACCAAGCGTAGAATTAGAAACAATTACACGTATACAAGCTGTTTCTAAATGCATGCGAAAAATTTTACAGGGTGATTCTTTGGCGAAAAATAAGGGGTGTCTTTTTATAAAGTTTTTCTTGAAACCCCTTCTTCTCCAAGTTACAGCCCTTTGAAATTTTGGCAAAAAAAAAAGTTTTCATTAAATTTATCCGTTATGAAATAATTTTAAAAAACGAAATTTTGCAGATGCATAAGGCTAACAAAATGACAGTTTTAAATGGATTTTGTAACCCTATAATGTTATCACAAGAGGGTGAAAAAACCTACCCTTACATTATTTTTATCAGTACTTTTTATTGTGTGTACCGTTTTCTATTAAAAAAATGATTTGATAAGAAGGATTAATTTAGCAACTTTTTTATATCTTGACATTTTATCATAAAAGTTAGTTAGTTTCATCACAAAAAAATAAAATATGACTCAGATCGATGTCACGATTTACAGATTGGTTGTTATTTGCTGAAAAATAAAGTACATGGTAGGCTGTCAAATAACGTCATAATTACACTAATATGTTAATATGTATTGTTCTGGCTTTTAATAATTTCCAAAAATTCATAATAAGAAACAACAACTATTGTACTACTATTTTCTAATTAATAATTAACAAACTAAGAAACGAAAACAAATATTAACAAAATGGCAGTACGTATCATCATAATAAATGTTGAAAATGCCCCCCTTCGGAAAGAACGCATGACTCTAGTCTGTTTCTCATTGAACTTCGTATTCTATGAAAAATACCGGGTGTGTTTCTTATAATATCACATGATGCGATAATACTATTTCTGAGGTCATCGATGTTTTCAACAGGACTTGAATAAACTAAGGTTTTCAGAAAACCCCACAGGCAAAAATCCAACGGATTCAATTCAGGAGATCGGGCAGGCCAATTCTGTGGGCCTCCTCGACCTATCCAACGATTTGGGTAAACTTCGTTCAAGTAGTTACGAGCGTTGATACTAAAATGAGCCGGAGCCCCGTCGTGCATGTAACACATTTGTTGTCTAATTTGTAAAGGAATATTTTCAAGAAGTGGGCGCAACTCTTCTTTGAGTAGATGACAGTACACTTCTCCATTTAGTCTTATCGGAGGAAAATATGGTCCAATTAAGTCATCACCAATGACAGCAAGCCATACATTTAATGAAAACTGGTGTTGAAAATGAGATTCCGTAATTTCGTGTGGGTTTTCTTCAGACAAAATGTTGTTATTATGAAAATTTCTAATAGATTCTCGTTAAAAGTTGGCCTCATCAGTAAATAAAATACGAGATAAGAACTGTGGAAGTTGCGTGATCATTTGAAGCATCCATTGACAAAAAATTAACGTATAATGGTAAAAAATCACGAGGTAAGAGCGCTTGAACTCGTTGGATATGGTAGGGATACAGTATTAAAATTCTAAATACCGTGGAATAGCTGACATTTAAGACTTGAGCGATTCTTCTTGTACTTGTACCAGGTGTTTCTTCAATTAAATTGAGGACAGCCTCTTCAAGTGCTACAGTTCTTACTTCTCTAGAACGCTCGCAATCGACGGCACTTCTTGAAAATTTTCCTTTTTCTTGCAGACGTTGATGAATGCGTGCGAATATGCTGTAATGGGGTACAGTTCTATTTGGATATAACTCAGTGTAGAGGCGCTGTGCTCTTAATCCATTGCCACTAGCACGGCCATATACAAAATGCATATATGCAATTTCGGAACTGGTATAATTTACCATTTCATTCACTTATTTGTTCTAAGTGTTTAAAAAATTCTCGATAGATTGACAACAACCAGAACAATTAATATTAGTGTAATTATGACTTTATTTGACAGCCTACCACGTACTTGATTTTTCAGCAAATAACCACTCTGTAAATTCATGTGACATCGATCTGAGTAATATTTTATTTTTTTGTGATGCAACTAACAATTTTATGAGAAAATGTCAAGACAAAAAAGTTGCTAAATGAATCCTTCTTTCTAAATCATTTTTTTTAATAGAAAACGGCACACACAATAAAATGTACTGATAAAAAATAATGTAAGGGTAGGTTTTTCCACCCTCTTGTGATAACATTATAGGGTTACAAAATCCATTTAGAACTCATTTTGCATCTGCAAAATTTCGTTTTCTTTTAAATTATTTCATAACGGAGAAATTTAATGAAAACTTTTTTTTGCCAAAATTTCAAAGGGCTGTAACTTGGAGGAGAAGGGGTTTCAAGAAAAACTTTATGAAAAAGACACCCCTTATTTTTCGCCAAAGAATCACCCTGTAAAATTTTTCGCATCAATTTAGAAACAGCCTATATAAAAAACTGGCGATATTCCGAAACGTGAGGTTGTCACACGTTTCCAAATGGTCCATCTTGAAAAAGAAACATTGTTGTTGCCATATTCTTTCCAATCGCATTTTAATTGTGCATGGGATTAACTAATCTCTATTGTATTTATTTCCCGCCTCGCCTGGCACCACATGATATTCTCAAAGCACACATTTTTGGCACTTTTTATATTTTCATTTATAAGCCAATAAAGTAATATTTATGTACTTCAAAAAAGTTCGGGACGCAGGAAGTGCGTTATGGTATTGAATTTTCATTAAAATGTTTTTAATAGCAACTATTGGTTGTTTTTTTAAGAAAGCAGGCATCAAATCTGGTTACCAGAATGACCTATATAGTAAAAACAATGTGCCATGTTTCATCAAAATAACTTTATTGTTTGAAAATGTATAAAAATTTCCGAAAGTAAACTTAAAGTGTTCCGGAAAAAACTCGTTTCTTGGTCAACCTTATAGGTTAATAGCAAATTGAGCTATTCAAATATGAAGCATTTAATCAAAATTCGCTACCATAACGCACTTGCTGCATCCAGAATTTCTTTTCTTACAAACATGGATTATATTTCGATGGAAAATGCTAAAATGAAATAACATAAGGCGTGTTTGATTAAAAAAAAGATAATTTGTATCACTAACGACTTATGTGCCATCCTGTGATTGTAGAAATATTTTTTAACATGTAGCTCGAGACACCCTATAATTAATATATACAATTTTTTTCATATCTTGTATAATAACGGATATATTAAGCTTTATTGATTTTTTACGAAAATTCGACAAAAATTATATACCATTAAACGATAAACTCTATAGCTAAGGCTACTGCCAAGCATCAGAGAAAGGGTCTATTTTAAATAAATTTTCTGGGAATATTTTAGTAAAATGAAGGACAGTGACGGTTGAAGCTAAGGCTCCAGGGTTTGTAAAACATTCTTTTTGGGACATTTTCTTTCCATAGCCCGTATTAGATCCAAGTTCTTTGCCTAAATGTTGCCAATTTTGACGTTTTAAATCGCAACTTTGACGTTTTGTGGAAAACTCCAATTTATTATTCTTTAAATGCCTATAACTTTGTTGTCTTTTGACCTACAGAGCTAAATTTTGGTAGGTGACTCACCTATAACAATATAAACCCGCGCACCATATTTGGTTGCCCTTACTTTGTTAATTCCGGAGAGATATTTTTTTTTAAAAGAAAACACAAAATTTTCCGGGAAAACCTGGGCCGATTTTCCTGACTAACGAACTTATCCAAGCCACTTGCAAAATTAAGGTATTCACCAAATTTAATCAAAATCGGCCCATTATTTTTTGAGTTATCGGTGTGATACATATACATATATATATATATATATATATATATATATATATATATATATATATATATATATATATATATATATATATATTCATTGATTTGTGGTTGCCCTTACTTGGTGAATCTGGTCAATACTATATACAGACTTGGAGACTACTTAACTGTTGAGTTAGATGTTCTCGGATATTGTTCAACGTTTCTGTGATTAGTTTCGCTGGTTGACCGAGAACATCTAACTCAACAGTGAAGCCAGAGAAGTAGTCTCCAAGTCTGTATATACACACACACACATATATATATATATATATATATATATATATATATATATATATATATATATATATATATATATATATATATATATATATATATATATATATATATATATATATATATATATATATATATATATAACATATACAAATTGAAACTGACCCCGGATATGTGTTTTGGGGGGCCTAATTAGCGCTCATTTGAAGAATTTTTTTCAAAATTCAAAAGTCGGGATTTCCTCATTAGTGAATTATTTTAAGAAAATTCACTAATGACAATTTTCTTGAGTAACCTAAAAATATGTACATAAAACAAAAACTAATTCAAATTTTGTTCGGGATGAAGCCAAATTATAATATTAATCATTGGCTGTTACTGTTGCGTGTTAGTAAATTGGCAGCAATATTTCATTAAATGTGTGGCAGCATGCAGTTAAAAACACTTGTTACTTAGATGAATGCAATTAATCATTCTGGTAATTGGAGCAGTAATTTAGGCTATCCTAATAAACGAAGTTCAGTTGTAACTAACACGGTAAATTTACTGGTATCATATATAATTTTCTTGAAATCTCATAATGAAAGAATACGCTTGAACACGCGCATTAAATTCCTGTGCCTGGAAGATGCAAGATAAAATATCAAAAAGCCTGGACGCAGCAGTGCGTTATGAATTTTCATAAAAATGTTTTAAATAGCAAATATGTGTGTTTTTTTTAAAGAAAGCAGACATCAAATTTGGTTACCAGTATAACATATATAGTAGATACAATGTACCAGATTTCATGAAAATAACTTTACTCTTTGAAAATGTACACAAATTTGTTGAAAATAAACTTAAAATATTCCCGAAAAAAACTAGTTTCCTGGCCAACGAACCTTATAGGTTAATAGCAAATTGAGTTATTCAATTTTGAGGCGTTCAATCAAAATTCGCTACCATAACGCACTTGCTGAGTCCGGAATTTATTATCTTACAAAATAAACATTATAATTTCTTGGTCGAAATTCCATACACTTAAGGTCAGCTCAAAACTGATACTGACCGGGAAAATCCGTCTGTCTAATTAAAACAAATCATTGTTTAATGTATTTCAACTGAGCAGATTTTCTTGGCTAACGAACTTATCCAAGCTACTGGCAAAAGAAAGGTACTCACCAAATTTGTTCAAAATCGGCCGATTATTTTTTAGTTATCGGTGTGATACTTACACACACACACACACACACACACACACACACACACACACACACACACACACACACACACACACACACATATATATATATATATATATATATATATATATATATATATATATATATATATATATATATATATATATATATATATATATATATATATATATATCTTTTGGAATATTGCACTACACTGTAATCACTTTTAAATATACACTTTATTTGTTTGCTGTACGTTTGTCATTTCTTATTGGTTTGCGTGGACTGCAGTTTCGAATCGTCCCGGTTCTTCACCAGCACGCTACTGACTGTTATCGCTCCTGTGTGGTCTACGTCTGAGATTGTACGTGGCGCATGCGTCGTGAGATTCTATGAATCTAACGAATCAGAGAACAGGACACCGACCAATAGAAGCTCACGGCGCATGCGCCACGTACAACCTCAGACGTAGACCACACAGGAGCGATAACAGCAGTCAGTAGCGTGCTGATGATGAACCGGGACGGTTCGAAACTGCAGTCCACGCATATCAATAAGAAATCACAAACGTACAGCAAACAAATAAAGTATATATATATATATATATATATATATATATATATATATATATATATATATATATATTCAAAAGTCGGGATCTCCTCATTAGTGATTTTTTTCACCAGAAAAGGGAGAATTCATTAATACCCTTTGAGTTGTGGGAGTCAGAAAGCCAAGAAATTTGAAATATCGATACATATATTAAAATATCGTATGCCACTAGTTATACATTTATTAGGAGAAGGTGATATAAATAAATATAGTAAAAACAATGTGCCATGTTTCATCAAAATAACTTTGTTTGAAAATGTGCAAAAATTTCCGAAAGTAAACTTAAAGTGTTCCCGAAAACTCGTTTCTTGGTAAACCTTATAGGTTAATAGCAAATTGAGCTATTCAAATTTGAAGCAATTAATAAAAATTCGCTACCATAACACACTTGTTGCGTCCAGAATTTCTTTTCTTACAAACATGCATTCTATTTCGATGGAAAATGCAAAAATGCAATAACATAAAGCGTGTTTGATTGAAAAAAAAGCGAATTTGTATCATCAACGACTTATGGGCCACCCTGTGATTGTAGAAATATTTTTTTAAATGTAGCTTAAGACACCCTATAATTAATGTATACAATTTTTTTTCATATCTTGTATAATAACGTATATATTGATCTTTATTGATTTTTTACGAAAATTCGACAAAAATTATACACCATTAAACGATAAACTCTATAGCTAAGACTACTGCCAAACATCAGAGAAAGGGTCTATTTGAAATGAATTTTCTGGAAATATTTTAGTAAAATAAAGGACAATGACGGTTGGAACTAAGACCTGATTCTTCTTGAGACATTTTCTTTCGTAAATTGACTCCTAAATAATTTATTTAGCAACAATTAGTTTGAACGCAAAACAGGAAACATAATCCTTTTGACAAACGCTGTAATTATAAAATAAAAGGTCTCTAGCTTTAAGAAATATGAAATGTAAAAATGCAGTTCGAAATCAACGTGATGAAAAACGAAAAACGTTAAATCATAACAAATAAATTTTTCTATTTCCTTTTTTTTTGCTCGATATATAACAATGCAAAATATGAAGATATCTCCAACGATTTAAATTCTTGCCGTCAAATCTGCGAATAACATGATTTCTAAGTGGTATTGGTTGAAAAGTCTTCGACAGTACGAAAACTTAAAACATGCCGACGTTGCTTGAAATTCACATAAACCAAACGATGCAGAAAAAAATATTTGCATACATGAGTTGACTTGATATTTCCCTTTCGCGTTACTGCTTTGGAATCCAGAATCTTTTAACAAGCCCACTTTACATACATACATACATACATATAATATGGAGCCAACAATTATTTCGAACTAAACTTTGAAATAAATATTAAAAACTATATATGTTTAAAAAAATTCAACTTTTTAATGATAACACAGGTACAAGAATAATGAATATAAATTAACAAAACATAAACAACTAATTTAGATTCCTCGCAGTCAAGCTAAATATTTTATACATTTTGTTGCAACATACAACATAAGAATGGAATGAAAATTTTAGTGAATTTTATTTTTAAAAAATCACTAATAGAGAGGTATCGATGGTGAGACTTTGCAAAAATTTTTGCAAATGAGCGCGAATTTGAGCCCCTAGAACCCATATCCGGGGTCAGTTTCGATTTTTATATGTTTATATATATATATATATATATATATATATATATATATATATATATATATATATATATATATATATATATATATATATATGTATCCAACCGCTAACTCAAAAAATAATTAACCGATTTTGATAAAACTCGGCAAGTGCCTTTCTTTTATTAATAGCTTGGATGAGTTCGTTAGCCAGAAAAATCTGACACGGTTTTCCGGGAAAATTTTGAGTTTTCTTTCGAAAAAAATTTTTTTATCCGAAAATTACAAAGATATTTCGATAAAATTTGGTGTACATATTGCTTTGGGAAAGACCTAACTATGTGCCAAAATTCAGCTTTCTAGGGTTACAGAAAATTAAGCTATTCAAATTTGAAACATTTATGTTTAAGTTTCACCGCTTTTCATTGAATAGCTTATATGAGATCTAGTTGTGGTTGTCATGGTAACGTAACATATGATTATTATTGCGCAGGTCTGTTAGACGCTGTATGATATGAGATCGTTTATATTATGTTTTTTAGTGAATTTTATTTGTTTGAGTGGACGAATTATTTGTGTCATTTGGGAAATTTTTATATACAAGTGCAAATTATTCCTTTATTAATGTTAATGGGTGGATTAAACAGTGTTTGTTATATTTTATCAACACATATATACGTAAATGGTTTATGAACAGTGTATTTGCATATTGAATAAATAAATAAATATAAAGGATCGAAGTTTTACAAAAGGGCTGATATTATACAGGGTGACGCGTTTCTACGATAAAGCTGAATATAATTATTATTATACAAGAGACGAGAAAAAATTGTATAAGTTAATTATAGGGTGTCTTGAGCTGCATCTTATAAAATTATTTTGACAATCACCGGCTGGCCCACAAGTCGATCGTTGGTGATCCCTACAATTTTTTTTCTAACAGCCTTATTTTATTGCATTTTTTATCGAAATATGTTTGTAAGAAAAAAAATCAAGACGCAGTAAGTGCGTTTTGGTAGCAAATTTTCATTAAATGTTTCAAATTTCAATAACTCAATTTGCTATTAACCTAAGATTTGTTGGTTAGAAAACCAACGTTTAAGGTATATTGTCGGAAAATTTTTGTACATTTTCAAACAATAAGTTATTTTGATAAAATATGGCACATTGTTTCTACTATATATTTTGCTCATAACCTTATCTCGTTTCTGTGCTTCTGTGTGCTCTGGAGAATGCATTAACAAGTCGTTATTGTAGTGTAAAATTAAAATTTACTAAATGTAGTTTTGATAAAGCAAAATGAAACAAAGTGAATTTATTGACTGAGGAGTAATATTGTGTTTTATACTGGGAGAGTGTTTGAAAATGATCATGTTATCTTTAATAAATTAATTAATTATCAACATATTATGTAAAATACTTCAACCACTTTATTTAAAACGTTAAAATGGTGTATCTGCTTGTCATAATAAGGTTACTTAAAGCACGAGGGATATACTGTTTGGTTTGTTTTATGAGTGAATTTTTATTTTAAAAAATTCGCTAATAGAGAGGTATCGGTGGTGAGACTTTGCAAAAATTTTTGCAAATGAGTGCGAACTAGGACCCCGAGAACCCATATCCGGGGTTAGTTTCAATTTATATATGTTATATATATATATATATATATATATATATATATATATATATATATATATATATATATATATATATATATATATATATATATATATATATATATATATATATATATATTTGTGTGTGTGTGTGTTTATGTATGTATTCGCACGATAACTCAAAAAGTTATTAACTGGTTTTGATTAAACTCGGCAAGAATCTTTCTTTTAATCATAGCTTAGATAAGTTCGTTAGCCAGGAAAATCGGACAAGGTTTTCCTAGAAAATTTTAGGTTTCCTTTCGAAAAAAATGTTTGTCTCTGAAAATAACATAGCTATTTTGATGAAATTTGGTGAATATGTTGCGTTGTTTTATGATTTCTCGCATTGTAAACTGACGTCAAAACTGCGACAGATTACATAGAGCAACACTTATAAGAAAGAACACAATGTTTTTATATGTTGTGTATTGTGTGCTGCCTAAGATATCATTCTAAGTGCAGCAGGTCCCTTCCAACACTATAGGATTAAAAATGCATTGCAAAAAAAAATAAACAAATTGCTTATCCTTTAACCAAAATATTGGTGAATTTTTTATTTAAAAAAATTCGGTAATGGAGAGGTATCGATGGTGAGACTTTGCACAAATTTTTTCAAATATCCATACAACTCAAAAATTAATTAACCGATTTCAGTGAAACTCGGCAAGTGTCTTTCTTTTATTAATGGCTTGGATGAGTTCGTTAGCCAGGAAAATCGGAAAGGCTTTTCCGGGAAAAAAAATTTCCCCGAAAATTACAAAGCTGCTTTAATAAACTTTAAAGGGTATGTTGCCCTGGGGGAGACCTTACTACGTATCAAAATTCAACTTACTAAGTTTATAAAGAATTGAGTTATTCAAATTTTGATTTTTCTTTCGAAATTTTTTTTTCCAAAAATTACAAAGGTATTTAAATGAAATTTGGTGTATATGTTGCCTTAGGAAAGACCTTACTACATACCAAAATTAAACTTTCTAAGTTTATAGAAAATTGAGTTATTCAAAATTGAAGCATTTAATAAAAATTCACTACCATAACGCACTTGCTGCGTCCCGAATTTTTAATTATTAAACACGGTAGGGTAAACATAGTTTATATAAACCATTATAACTAGTTTTTAGAATTTTAAATAATAATAGATTAAGAGCTACTAAAATGAAATTTTTCACGTAGATACAATCATCGAAGATATCACTGCAAACAAAATATTAAGAGTTTTGATTAACAGAAAAATCTAGTTTCCATTAAATAAATAAATATGGATCTGCGACAGTGCTTGACCCTTATATACAGGGTGTCGGTCCAAGGAGCCCAATGCTTAGTTCAAATGGCTTAATATTCTGTATTACTTAGATAGAAAATTATTACAATTTGGAGAACCCAAGTTATCACAATACAGTTTTCAGACCATACGCTCGTTGCGATCGTTTACAAACTTGAAAAATTTGTAATATTCCCTAATATACAGTGTGGAATAAATTCCGTATCTTAATTATTTCCCATATTTATTAAAAATCCCGACACACGTCAATCTTAGATTAAAAAATGACATCCTACAACGTGAAAACTTCACCCCTACATTCAACCCCCTTCGAGTGAGAGCTGATACACTCAAATTTTTAAATATGAAGTAGAGGCCTGTAATACCTTATTAGAAAGACCTCTTCATTATATATTTAAAAATGCTCTGGCTTTAAAACTATTTCAAGACAAATTTCCCGACTCTCTGCATATATCCCAAGAGACAATTAGTACAATTAGAAAGCAATTTAGCGACCTTGGACATGTAGGGCAGATACAAAAAACCTTCTAATGCACAAACTGATTATACCAAATTGGATGTAATAATTGAGTTTGAGGAAAACCCATATACTTCGAGTCGACAAGCAGCCACAACATTGCCTGTTAGCCGTTCATCTATTATTCGAATATTAAAAGAAAAGAAAATTCATCCCTATACAGTGATACAGGAGCATATGGACGACGGTTTAACAGAAGAACGCCTTTCTGTGAATAAATGATGGAAATCTTAGATAACAATGTTATCCAACTAGAACACGTTTTGTTTTCTGATGAGTGCGATTTTACACTTCGCTGCCATGCTGATCGTAAAAATTATCACTCCTGGTCTAAAGAAAATCCACACTGGCACAGAGAAGAACATACGCAATAGCCTGAAAAACTTAATGTTTGAGCAGGAATAGTGGGAAACCACGTCATTGGTCCCTTTTTCACTGATGGCAATTTGAAGGACGATAATTATTTAGCATTGCTCTAAAATAATTTCGTGCCAACTTTGGAAACTTATATTCTGATAGAGAAAACCCATAAGTTCCAGCGACGGTGAGCAGCATGGAGCACCAGCACATTACCAATTCATTTTCCGGCCGATCCTCAACTTAATATTTTCAAATCGGTGGATAGGGAGGCAAGGTTCGTTAGAATCGCCAGCACGATCATCCGAATGAATTGGCTACATAAATTTCGCTATACAAGGGTCGATCAATAAATACCCTTATTTGAAGATAGGTGGCGTTGCTTAGGGAAGTTAGCATTACCGTCGTGTAGTGGCATCTGTCAATTTCAGACTGACACACTGGCTAGCTTTTATTTGGCAGCCAGTTGGAAAAAGTGCAATATCGATCCGTAATTCGCTTATTTTAGGATAAAAAACATGCCACGAAATAAGAGCGAAGTTGGATGATCTCTATGGGGACCATTTACGATTTATGACAACCATGAGATATTGGTTTAACGAATTTAAACGTAGACGTACTTGTGTTTGGGGAGAGGCCAGGCCGCCCGGCAGACCTGGTTACCGAGGAAATCGCTGAAAAGGTTCACGACATGAATTTTGCTGTTCGCTTAACTAAAGTGCGCGAAATAGCAGAGACCGTACACGTGTTGTACGGCACAGCGATGAATATTTTACATGATAAGTTAAGTATAAAAAGGGCTTCGACCTGATGAGTGCCTCAATTGCTCACTGTGGACAGCAAGCGGATACGGCCGCCAATGTCAAAGCAGCGACTGGACCTCTTTAAGCAAAATTTGCAGAAGTTTTTGCGTCAAGTCGTCACCGTTGATAAAACCTCGATACATTATTATAGACCAAAGACCACGCGACTGTCAAAGCAATTGATTTTCTGGGTAAATCTGCTCTGAAGAAGGCAAAGACGGTCCCCTTGGCTGGAAAGCTCATGGCCACGATTTTTTTGGATTTGAAGGAAATAATTCTCATAGATTTTTTGCTGAAAGGCAGAACGGTTGCGAGACAGTACTAATAAAAAATGCTAAATTAATTATTGGACCGATTCATAAGAAGGAGACACGGCTCCATTTGGCCAAGAAAAAGGTGCTGTTTCACTACGATAACGCACCAAGACATTAATCTGAAATTGTCGCTGCCAAGTTGCATGAATTGGACGAATTGCTGTCACAACCACCGTACTCGCCCGAGCTGGCTCCCTGCGAATTCTTTCTGTTCTCGAACATGAAAACATGGTTTGAGGGAGAAATAAGCTCAAATAAGGAGGTTATCGCCGAGACAGAAACGTACTTGAGGAGTTTGACAAGTCGTATTTTTGGAGGGGTTAAAGAAATTTCAGAAAAGTTGGGGAAAGTGTATCAACCTAAAAGGAGATTACGTTAAAGAACGTAAAAATGTGTGAAAAATTTACGTCTTCATTCCTAACGCGGGTATTTATTGATCTACCCTTGTATAAACACTACCTTTTTCCTGTTGCTTGCTAAGTGGCTCGAGCCTGAGTGTGAAATTAATTGTTAATCATTCTATATTTTTATCATTCTAAAAATTAATAAATCGTTTGGTAAAATGCCAAGACTACATAATATATAGATCTTGCCAAAATTCATGAACTTGCTGCGTCTTGACTGATTATCTTTTTTTTTTGGTAAATTGTGTTAGACTTTTAAATGTTGAAAAAATTATTTAAATGAGCGCAAACTAGCACCAATAGAACCCATATCCGGGGTCGGTTTCAATATATATATATATATATATATATATATATATATATATATATATATATATATATATATATATATATATATATGTGTGTGTACCTATCACACCGACAACTCAAGAAATAATGGTCCGATTTTGATAAAATTTGGCACGTACCTTGCTCTTGTAAATGGCTTGAATAAGTTCGTTAGCCAGGAAAATTAAACCAGGTTTTCCGGGAAAATTTTATGTTTCCTTTCGGAAAAAAATGGCATCTTAAAAAATAGAAAAGCCATGGTAATCAAAGTTGGTACGTAAGTTTTGGGTATTAAAAGGAAACTACACACCAAAATTTATATTTCTATGTCACAATAACAAAAAGTGGTGGTGCAAGATCCTTTCTATTAAAAATTCACTACCATAACGCACTTATTGCGTCCAGACTTTTATGTTTTAAGAATAAGATTTAGTAAAATAAGAAACTACACAGTATAAATACAAATAACAAGCAGTATAAAAATGTTCTAAATATATTGGCTTTATTTAGCTTCGCTTTTAAAATACTAACGGACTGATGTCTATTTCATACCTTGGATTCTAAAACACAGAGGTCAACGATTCTAATAAAGGAGCTACATTTAATTACAAACGTCTCCAACGCATTCAATTTGTAGCGTCGTAAAACCGTAGAATCAGGTCCACAAGAATGCGTCACATTTACTTTATTGCTGAAGTAATAGTGAATTAAAATAAAAGACTGGTGTTTTATAGTTTGCATATAAGCCTGCAGAAAGTAAATGTTTTAGCAAATATAATGCAGCTAAAAAGTAATGGAAAACCATGTTATGTGAAATCATATATTTTTAAGTGATCCATTTCTATGCCATCTTCTTGAATTAGTGGAGCGCTAGTTCATTTTAAATAACCCGCCAAAGCTGCAGGCGGTAGGTTATTATTACATGTTCATGTAATTTCGCAATTCCGCCTTTCAGGCATATAGTTCTATATGACTTCCCCCTCTTTCCTGTGGCTTCTACAATAACACCAATCAAACACAGTCATTCTGATGGAAAACTTCCATCATTGATTCGTTTATTTATCAGAACCTGTAATATCTCCAGTTTCTGTTCTGCTACTGCCTTTAACAACCTCGATCGGTATACGATCCGAGCCTGCAGCTTTACCAGATTTCAACCTTCGCCGTGCTTCCCTTATTTCTTAACCTGTACAATGTGGATACCCTTCGACTTCACTTCCACTCTCGGTCATTTTTTGACTTCGTGTTTAGGAAACAATTCCTGCGCTATCCTAATTTGTTCACCATCACTTATTATCGTTGGTGTCCTTGTACCAATTTTACCTGTGACAATCTTGTACCTTAGTCCCGAAACACAATCATATTTCTTTGCCAAGATTGTCCCAGGCTTGTTTCTTTGCCTTTGTTATGGCTGCCTTAAATTTATTTCTGCCTTCCCTGTATTGACACTGTGTTTCCTCTATATCACTGCTTGTGATCTTTTTCCCTATTGACTCTAGTGACTTTCCTTCTGGTCTTAGTAGATTCCCCTGTGGATCCGGGGACTAACTAAAAGAATAGGCCCAAGGTAACTCCTGCCTGTCGTAAAAGGCGACTAATTGGAATCAAACACTGGCGGGGGTCTTGTCCATGTGGGCCTGGAGGGAGGCGGATATCTCTGGGGAGTGATGTACACCCGGATTTTGAGGCCTCCACTCTGGGCTTAGAAATGGATGGTTGCCCGCGCTTGGTTGTTACTCGGGAGCGGGGTTCCGGATGGGTTCCGCCTTGGGTTGAGTGCTGGCGGGTGTCGTGAGTCTAGACGACCCGGGGGGGGGTTGACAACTCTGATGAGTGGTAAACACCCGGAGTTTGGGGCCACCTCTGTGTGCTTCGGAACGGACGGACGGCCTCGCTTGTGCGATGATCGGGAGCGGGGCTCGATGGGATGTCGCCTTGAGTCTAGGATTGGCGGGTGTCGGGTCTAGACGAACCCGGAGGAGAGCTGAGATCTTTAGGGGTGGAATAAAACTAAAGGTTGAGGCCTCTTCTGTGAGCTTCGAAACGGACAAACGACCTCACTTGGAAGCTGCTCGGATGCAGGACTTCATGGTACTGCACCGAGTCAAACACTGACGGATGTCTGGTCCAGACGAACTCGGAGAGAGGTTATCTCTCTTTGAGCTTTGAGAAGGGCAAGCGACTTCGCTCAGATGGCAGTACATCTGTCAAACAAAGTTTCACCTCGCAGGTGTCGTCTCCTGTCGGAAGCTCGATTTGTTGGGTGAAACTTAAGCTAACGTTGGCAGGGGTTGGACCTGGACGAACCCGGAGGTGGCTGGGGTATCTAGGGGTGGATTACACCTGGAGACTTGGGCCTACTCTGTGAGCATCGATACAGGCTAACGTCCCTGCCTGGATGCTGCTCGAGGGCGGGACTTCATGATAGCGCCTCGAGTCAATGAAACACTGGCGGGGGTCTGGTGCAGGTGAGGCTGGGGGGAGGCAGACATCTCTGGGGAGTGATATGCACCCGGAGTTTGGCGCCTCCACTGTGGCCTCAGAGACTGACAATGGGCCTCGCTTGGTTGTTACTCGGAAGCGGGGTTGCAGATGATACTGCCCTGGATTGAGCCTTGGCGTGTGTCCAAACGTCCCGGGGGGCTCTGATCTCTGATGAGTGGTAAACACCCGGAGTTTGGAGCCCATACAGTGTGCTACGAAACGGGTGGCCTCGCTGGAGTGATGCTTGGGAGTACTGCAGATGGCAGTACACCTGCCAAACAAACTCTCACCCTCAAGAAAAGATCGACTCCCTCAGGGAGCTGAAATTGATGGGTGATATCTAAATAATTAGACGTGAGCCACAATAGACCTAAGGTCGCGGTGAAGGGACTGAAATAGCCCACTCACAATGAAATCTAATCTAATCTAGTAGATTGAGTTCTGATTTGGTCGATCTCTTCATTCCACTAATATGCACCTTTTCGTATACTACATTGCTGTTACTCTTCAAGCACACCTCACACGCTCTTTCTCGTGCTCTATTAAGGTCTTTGACACTACCTCCATAGCTTTGCAACCGGTAGGTAGAAGTTTTTAGATTTACTGTGTAGTGTACAAGATCTGCCACTAACAAAAAAAACTACGTGAGAATATAGTTCAAACACTGTAGTGCACTTGGTGAGCTTACCTAGCACATTATGTTTAAAACCACGAAGATAATTGCTATTTTCAAATAATTTTTAGGTGCATAGTGCTAATCAGGTATGCATTGGGGAAACATTTAGATTAATGTTCTAGGAAAGAACAACTCGTTTAAAGTCTGGGTAATATGTAGCGAAGTCATCTTGAAAACAAAAACGAGGCGAATTTGACAATTTTTGGTAGAGTGATCAAATTTAAAGCCCATAGTTTACATTTTTCATTACCTGCATTTAACTTAAGCTGACATGAAACTCAGGTCTTAAAATTATAGAAAATACACCAAAGATCAACCAGAGAAAGCTGTTCAAAGTATTGCTGATGGGCAACTAACAATGAGGGTCGCAGCACACGAGTAAGAACGTTACATTTGGAACATTAAATAATAAATTTTACGGCAGGCATATACGCTGCGCTGGTGGACAATCTATACTGTCATCTGAAGAAGAGAATCCTAATATAAATAAATGAGGCTTTGAAGTATTTTCGATTTATTCAATTTAAGAATGCCTGCAAAGGTATATGCGGATAGGTGAGGACGTGTAGTAACTAAATGTAAAAATAGCACCCCAGGTAAAGATTGGGCACCAAGCTGACTAAAAATCTGCCTGGAAAAATATTTTGCTAATTTGGAACCAGGTCTGGAAGGGGTATCCGCCGCGAATGCTTTTAGCTATGATGATTTTTTTTCAACAACACACAACGAGGGCTTAGAGCCTAAATACTATCGTACCGTGGGTGTCGACAAGGAGAAAAGGTGAAAGCGCTATGTCGGATGGTGTCAAATACCCAGAAAAAATTGTTGATTATTTTACAACTAACACCACGATTATGATTTGTGGGTCTGCAGTCAGAACGTTGCTATGTATTTTATATGAGCAAACACTCCTATAATATCTGAAAAGGAGGTATTCGACAAAAACCGTGTTGTGACAAACCATGCTGCTCCAAAAGGTGCAGATTCAATAGGACCTCGCATAGGGATAGACGTCAATACATTTTAAGACTAGTTGGAAACTCGGTTTACTGGTAATAACCCAGCATCGCAATTGAGTGATAATTCTGATCTTATCTCGTTCCTCATCCAATGCATATATGTCAATAGATGTGTTGTTCTTCAAAGCCATGGAAGTAGCCTGGCGTGCAGTACTTATAGATTACGCAGTGACTAGTGAAATGTCACAAAGCTCTGTGACAAGTCAATCATTTATGTTTTACATATTGCACATTCTCCAGACCTACCGCTGGTTACATAGTGCTTCTGGAGACGACTGTAGGTTTCCGATTGTCCGGTAAACGATAGCAGTAGAACACTGCAGAAAAATCTGAATGAAATTTTGCATTAGCATAGAATTTTCACTTAAATATTAAGTACAATGTTTTTACCTATGCGGCGAAAACTCACAAATCTATTATTACTTAGAGATCACTAAACTAACACAAGCAGCAGTTACATCGGTTTAAACATCACTTTTGGTGATACCTTTTTAGACGCTTTATGCCACGGAAATGGCTAAAAGAGTCAACGATATTCTCCAGCATGTTCCTAAAGCCGTTTATGATCATAGCCATTATCACCTATACTACTATAGGTGGTATTGTCAGCCCGCCACTCGGCGCAACATTTTATGGATCATTTATACCCTGTTAAAATACGAATGTCTGGCTGGGCCTCAAACATTGACCAGAGATCGTGATTGGTTGCCTGCTTTGAAACGATTGTCTCGCCGTCGTTGGACTAATAAATCGGTCTGAGAAAATACTTTGGACAGACAAACCTTATATATCTATATTGTGTTTTGCATAGACTGTCTTCTCCCGATGACGCACAGTAGTTAGTATGCTGACTCACGCCTACTTTGACGTTAGGCAAATTTTAAAAAGTCCTGAGGCAGACCGTACGTTATGGTATTGAATTTTGATAAATATTTCCTTAAATGTCAATAACCCTTTTTTAAAATAATTAACAAACGTTAAACTTTGATGTATAGTACAGTTATTATAGTAGAAAAATTTTCTATCAAATTTCATCAAACAACTTTATTATTTTCGAAAATACAAAATTACCTAGAATATGGATTCTAGAGAAAACTTGTCCAAAAATTCAGAAAACTTTTTTTTGTGCAAACATTCGCTAAAAAATTATCTAAGTTCACAAAAGTTTTTACACATATTTTGTTTTGTGAAAATAAGCTAAAAAATATTCTATGAAAATTCTGTAATAAATTGAAATTATTAACAATGAAGGAATTGTTAGTTAAACATTATATAAAAAATGATATCCATACGGATAAAATTGAGGCCGCTAGAAAGTAAAGAAAAATATAAAAGCATACTTAAACGTACACTTGGAGAACCCAAATCACCAAAGCATATTTTAAAAGGACCTAACCAAGTTAGCGTCATCAGAGAAAGCAATATTTTTTTAAATTTGTTGTGATTTGTGTTCTTCAAGTGTACCTACTTACCAGTGCTCATCACAGGTTTGAGTCCTCATTTAGCATACTTAAATATCCTTTTTGCACGTAGAAAAACGATTTGGAGGTTATTATTAAATCTGTCACTTTGAAGTTAAATCTAACATTTGTATATATATATATATATATATATATATATATATATATATATATATATATATATATATATATATATATATATATATATATATATATATCAGAAGTAATGTTACGATGAAGTTCTATCCACTATATTACTACTACGCCCACATGGGAGCGCCGCCGTGGCCGTGTTGGAAAGTCCAGTCAAACTTCCCAATTTGGACTCGGGGGACGACGGTTCGAGACTCACCGGCAGCAGATAGTTTTTCAAATCACTTCTGTCGCTGAGATCGAGATTAAGGTGGAGGGTAGGTTAGTTTAGATGAGCAAAAAGGGCCAGCATTGGCCTAATTGCCAGTAAGCATCTTACATTTACCTTTTTTTACGTCCACATGGAAACCTCAACTCATATTTTGGTACGAAAGTGAATTTTCTGTTTTAATATTGTTCGGTTCCTTAGCCCGAAGTCTTTTTTCTTTTGTGTATAAAATTACATAAATTGCAGCGGTCAAAAGCAGGCTGGTTCAAGTGCCAAATTCCAAAAGTGGAGAAAATAGATCATAAAGTCGCTTCTAATCTATCAAATTCAGGGCTCCAAATTGGAAGAGTTAATTGCAAAATTTTCCGCTTGTGGTATCAAAGAAACAGACTATCAGACAAAAGCGTTTGATAATCTCGATTGGAAAATACTTTTTCATATAATGAAGAAAGCTGCGTTGGGTTGGAGTGATAAGCGCATTACTCACAATCATACAAAATTCGAAGTACCATTATATATATATATATATATATATATATATATATATATATATATATATATATATATATATATATATATATATATATATATATATATATATATTAGCAGATAATAAATTAAAGCCAACATAAGGAAAGGTGTACAACAAGGATGCTTTTCATTGCCATATTTGTTTAATTTGTTCATAGAAGATACAATAAACAGGCTGAAGGAGAAGTCAGCAGGAATCAAAATAAATGGATAAAGTACGCAAACGATATAGCGTTGGTATGAGAAACGGAAAAAATTAATAGGAATGCTAAGTGTACTAGATGGTGTGCTAAGAACAATGACACAAAAACTCTAAAAAAAGTAAAGTGATAAAAGATGAGTAAAGGCAAATTAGCGAAAATGGATGAAAAGGTACGCAACGAACAACTTTACATGTAGATGTGCGTACCTTGGAAGTATGATTAGTGATGATTAAAGGTAGCAACGAACTGAGAAGGAGGGTCGCGATGGCAACGCAATAGCTCAATAGACAAAATACTCCTCTCACTGATAAGACGTTTTAACTTGATACTATGCAAAAGCTGTATCAGACTTACGTAAGAGGTGTTATAATATATGCAACGAACTTTAAATAAGCAGGACAAAAAGCGATTAGAAACTCTTAAAATGTGGGCTTTGGACAAAATAAAGAGTCACGGTAGAAGAGGCACGAGAAAAAATAGCTGGTAAAGAAATGATAACTTCAGCCAATATGGTTCAGCAACCTACTTACTTTCCTCGCATCCCAACACACAGCTCAAATCCGTTGGATCTCCTTCTTACTACAAATCCTGACTGCTATAAGACATCAGTCACTGGGTCGCTCAGACTACGGCATGGTCACTGCTTCCTGCGCAATGCAACCCGAGGTCACACAGTCATCACACCCACGTATCGTTTGGCACTACAACTCCGCGAACTGGAACGAAATGCGAGATTACTTTTCCTCATTTCCATGGGTGTCTGTCTGCTTCTCTCACCCTGACCCCTCTGATATCTCACAAAACGTCACCGAAATTATCCAAGCTGGCATGGAATTATTTATTCCACGTACACAGAAAACCTCTGCAGCCACTCAAAAGCCCTGGTTCTCTAAATTCTGTGACAAGGTCAGACTTGAAAAGGTCAAACCGCACAAAAAGCTTCTACACAATCCCAGTCAAGAAAACCGTCAAGCATTTAACGACGCAAGAAACCGCTATGTCCACATTCTTTCTGAGGCAAAAAACTCGTTTAATAACCACATCAAAAACAAAGTCCTCTTAAGCTCCAGCGGCAGCAAACCCTTCTGGACTCTTGCTAAATCTATTGAGAATAGTTTCTGCAAGAGCACGTTCGCACCTCTTGTCTCAGGGGATGAAATTGTTTCTACCGCCCTGGGCAAGGATGAACTTTTTGCCTCGTTGTTCGCCGGTAATTCTACTCTCAATCCACCTCCAAATGTTCAACCACCAACAGTCCCCAATGTCGCGCATAAAATGACGGATATCATTTTCAAAACTAGAAAGGTACGAAAGATGCTCTCTTCTCTTAATATCAGGAAAGCCTCTGGCCTTAACGAGATCCCAGCAATTGTTCTCAAAAAATGCGCACCAGAACTTGCTCCTGTCCTGACTCGTCTGCTTCAGACATCTTACAATATATATATATATATATATATATATATATATATATATATATATATATATATATATATATATATATATATATATATATTCCCTAGTAACTGGAAAACTGCTCGAGTACAACCCGTCTCCAAGAAAGGATCGAAAGCGCTTCCTAGCAACTACAGGCCTATTTTTCTCCTTTCAGTCATCTTTAAAGTGATGGAAAAGTATATAAACACCGAATTACTAAAATTTTTTGAAAAACACAGTCTAATCCACGACAGGCAGTATGGATTCCGTCAGCGCAGATCAACTGCCGACCTCCTTTCCTTTGTCACCCATTCTTGGAACAAGTCTATGGAACTACACGGTAAATCCAGGATTGTCACTCTAGACATATCCAAAGCATTCGACCGGGTCTAGCACGCACCGCTGCTTAATAAACTACCGGCCTATGGCCTACCACCAAAACTCTGTACGTGGACAGCAAATTTCCTCTCCAACCGGAGCATTTCTGTTGTCGTGGATGGCCATTCCTCTAAACTGTATCCAATTAATGCAGGAGTTCTCCTCAAGGTTCAGCTTTAGCCCCTACTTTGTTTCTTCTCCACATCAATGACCTCCTCTCTAGCACATCCTACCCAGTTCACAGTTACGCGGACGACAGCACCCTCCACTCCAATATACAATATTCTAAGCCTGTCTCTTTAGCCCAACTAGATGAGGATCGCAGACTCATGGATGGTTCTATCTCCGTGAATCTCCAAAAAATATTAGACTGGGGAAATAGAAATCTTGTAGAATTCAACCTCACCAAATCAGTCTTGCTTTCTTTCTCATAAGAGATGCACCAGCCCTAGACCCATCACAATAAACAACCAAGTTATTCAAAGTAATGAGTCCTTTTCACTTGTTGGCATCTCTGTGGATCGAAATCTCAATTGGCACCAACATGTCACATCAATTGCAAAAGCGGCTGCTAAGAAATTAGGTTTCCTCTTCCGGGCTCGCAAATATTTATCACCAGCTAATCTCTATACTTTATATACTTCACAAATAAGACCAAACCTCGAATACTGCTCCCACATCTGGGGTGCTGCTGTCGCTTCTACACTCGCTATCCTGGACTCCATTCAGAAGAGAGCTATACGTCTCATCGGTGACCCTACCCTTACCCAAAGGCTGCCATCCCTTGCCCACCGACGTGCCGTTGGTGACGTCTCTCTCTCTCTCTCTCTCTCTCTCTTTTATAGATATCTGCACGGGCACTGCTCGAGGAGCTTTCTTCCATAGTTCCTCCACCTGCTGCCCCCAACAGATCTACCAGGGGAACAGAGCGAATGCACCCTTTTACTGTCCAGGTCACCAGACATAGAACATCTTGTTATGCCCGCTCTTTTGTCCCGAGGACTTCCAAGTTGTGGAATTCCTTGCCGGCACATGTTTTTCCTTCTCCCCCGAACCTCCAAACCTTCAAGTCCAGAATTAACAAGTTGCCTCTTTCCTCCTTGTCGACACCCACGGTACGATAGTATTTAGGCTCTAAGCCCTCGTGGTGTGTTGTTGAAATTTAAAAAAAAAAGACAACATTTATTAGACATATTTATAAGCCATAGGCAAAGGCCACACCTCGTTGAGCACGGTCGGTACTTGGATGGGCGACAGCGACATTAAGGTGAAGTTACACTTTACATTTTTTATTCTAAGAAATAACACAAAACGAAATAAAAAGGACTACTAGAAAGATATATATATATATATATATATATATATATATATATATATATATATATATATATATATATATATAGAGAGAGAGAGAGAGAGAGAGAGAGAGAGAGAGACATATCGCATTTCGACTATGATGATGACTGTCAAACAAATTGAGATTGTGTTTCACGTCAATAATGCTAAAGTAATGCTACATATTGTCCAAAAGCATCCATGAATAATTTTTATTATATTTCTGTATGAATGTATAAGCTATGTAGTCCTAATCTAATGGTGTTGTGCAAAACATTAGATATACAACAACTTACAACTGAAGTTAATTACTTCTGCAATGCGAAAGCTCATTGTAATTCATGTATCTAGCTAGTAACCTAGGAAATGGAATAACGAATAAAAGAGCATCGTAAATTCCACAGTTATGAGAAGATTAGATGTTTTAGCGTTACATTGGCTTTAACAAACTGTTGCTGTAACAAACAAAAAAGAGGAAGAACAAAAACAATAGACGTTTGGTAGATTAAACCACGTTTCAAGATTACAAATCCGCTGAGGCCTGCTTGAGAGCTTAAGCTTCTATCCGACCCTGCTTACTCTATATAATTAGTGTGTGTGCACAAAATTACAAAACCTGTCGTGTTGCATGCAGAAGGCTAACTTTTTACGGATCATAATTATCTTTGGCATCTAAACGTAAAATCACTAAGACAAATTAATGTGGAAAATTAATGAAGTTGTTAGTTTCACGCAAAGCTTAAATGGTAAGTAAAGTGAAATTGTAAATAATCCTCCTTTCGCGGTTCATTAACGTAGAGGCTTAGGTTCTCTCGGAACGGTGGCCCACATAATATTACGTTTAATTTTATTGAGGCTTACGTCTATAAGTCAACGTTGGTTGAGCTTGGCGAACTAAAAATGGCGGATTGAAGTTTTAGGTAAGGAATATGTAATGAGAAATGTCAATTTTATTGACCAAAATCCTACAGGTAACAAAATATTTAAGATGCTAAAATTATCACACAGGGTATCAAACCTGGCTTAGAGAACTTTTTTTGAACTAACTGTCGCTTTGCAACAAATTGTCAGCTCTCGGAATATTGCGCGTCGCGTGTTTCACGTCGCCACTTTATTTGCAAAAAAATATTTAGAACTTACCTGGTGGGGCAGTACGATGCTGATATAATTTTGAAAGATAACTACTACAAAGAATTAAAACATTTTTTAAAGCGACCACGAATGACTTTGCATATATATATATATATATATATATATATATATATATATATATATATATATATATATATATATATATATATATATATATATATATGACAGGATTTTTAACACGGCATTTCTGTATACTATACAAGGACAAAGGTTAAGGGCAAGGCCGCCGGGTGACAACTGCATACACGTGTTTCAAGTTTATTAGCTATCATCAGTACGGTATAGTCAGGTGATGATGGCAACACTCTAGATGAAGAAGCAAAAATACACGGAGTCACAACAGGCAACTAGTGCACATTTGATAAATGATACTGCAAATGTGCACTGGTTGCCTGTTGTGACTCCGTGTATTTTTGCTTCTTCATCTAGAGTGTTGCCATCATCACCTGACTATACCGTACTGATGATAGCTAATAAACTTGAAACACGTGTATGCGATTGTATCCTTGCCTTTAACCTATATATATATATATATATATATATATATATATATATATATATATATATATATATATATATATATATATATATATCCGCAATTATGACCAATCATACCAGGGAGCAGTTTAATTTCATCAAACTGGAAATTTTGCCGAACTTTAGTATTTTATAAGCAAAATTGGAAACTATCGCGTGTCCAAACATCGCATTGTTCACGAAGCTGGCGGATTAACACCCTATCCAATAGCAGTACGTATGCACAATCAACCAAGGGTTGCGGTGCTATCGGGGCGGCAAGGCCGCGGACGAGCCCTGAGGGAACAAAAAAAAATAGCAGTACGTGCAGCCATATATATTATGTTTGGAAAAGTTTCCGCGGTAAGAAATTGAGAAATACTTATTTCATGGGCTGAACCGCGTCCAGAATTTGTTAAAACTTGACATTTCAACTACTGTTTTGAAACGATTTTCAAGAGGTTAAGGAAATATAAAAGGAAATGAACTCTTAGGCCTCTATCTGCTTACTTCTTAAAGCGATGGATAAGGGTAGGTTGTGTATTTGTAGTTCGATTACGGGGCCTCAATCTACCTTAGCGGAGATCATCTTAGGGTCTTGCCGTATTCAACCCTAGACCTGACAGATATGTGGCTATCACACGAGGGTCCTATAGTAGCACTGCTATTGCAAAATTACAGGTAGAAGTCTCACCACTAACTATTTCCTTCCCTGGCTTCAATTGATGGGAGAGTTCTCCATATCGTCAAAGGAAATGGTTAAAATGATAAATGATATACCGTACACCTAATGGAGATCTGCGGCTGTCGCTCAACGGTCTTATAGTAGCTATTGCAAAAATTATAGGTTGAAGTCTCACCACCAGCTCCTTTCATCCCCTGGCTTCAATTGATGGAGTATTCTGTGTATCGTTAAAAGAAATGGCTGATACGATATAATTGCCCTTGTAATTGCTTAAAATTCCACCCTTGTTCTACAGGAAAGGAGTTCACAACTATTGCAGCAGTAAAGTCGAAAATGAGAGAAATATTTTTTAGATATCCCGCTCTTAAGCACATATTTCAAAATTTAGACATTAAAAAGGCACCGTAACACGACGGAATCTTAGCAATAGTTCTGGAAATATGCGCTCTTGAGCTGACTCCAATTTTGTCACCGCTTTACAGTGTCCTTTAAGATGGGGGTATTTCGATCATCGTGGAAACAAGCTCGAGTTCAGTGGTTGCCAAAAATAGAGACAAGACCGATGTGGGTAACTTTTGTCCAATTTCTATACAGTTTCTTTAAGGTTATGTCTAGAAGTTATCGTTATGAATACTACCCACTTTATAAAATACCTAAATGGTCCAATATAGCTTCTGTCATCTACTGCCGATATTTTGAGTTAGCTAACTTATCTTTGGAGTTGTGCTTTGGAGAATTCGGAGAAGGTCATGCAATTTCATTGGGTATTTCGAAAGCATTATATGCCCAATATGGCTTTTGGCAAAACCCATCTACTGGCGATATATGGACATAGCTCATTCATCTTTGGAGTTGTGTTCTCGGAAAATTCGGGGGTCATGCAATTTCGCTGGTAATTTCTAAAGCTTTCTAACAGGTCTGGCGTGCGGCACCTGCCAATAAATTTTTATTATACAAATTGCATTTGAAACTATGCCTATGGATATCTGGTTTTCTAAAGAAGCGCTCCTTGCATGTAGTTGACCATGTGTTTCGTCAGATAAATTCAAAAATAATGCAGGTGTTCTACATCAATCCGTTTGGCTCCCACATCTTTTCTTTTACACATAAATGACCTGTATAACCATCAATTCTATCCACAGTTTCGTCGATGAGGGTATATTTAAGAGTGCGTTTTAATCTATTCGCCCCATATCTGCTTCTAGCTCCTTATCAATAAGATTAGAAGTAACAAACTACCCAAGAGATGACGTGTCTAGTATTTCTAGCAGAGGCTATGTAAATCTTGTTATGTTTAATGTCTCGCAAACACAGAATTGCATCGTACCTAGGAAAAATGACCTGTAAGGCTTAGAAGTTTTCATGGCTGGCAAAATACTGCCACTGTGCACACTCTTACATTGAGCACAACTGTTGCAGATGATCTTTGCTGGTATTTACATGTTCCCAGTATTGCAAATGTAGCATCAAAGTGGGATTTATATTTCAGTTTAAAGTGTATAAAGCACAGATACGCCCAAAATATTGTCCTGCTATCTGGGGTGCCGTCTCAAAGACAACCTTGTGACTCCTAGATGTTATATAGAAACCGGATGTTTGTCTTATATGAGATTAATCTATTACAGCCAATCCTACTTATTTAGACCACAGAAGAAATGCTAGTGATACATACCTCTATCGACATGGCTCCTCAGAAATTGCTTCGCTAGTACCTTAGCTTGCTAATTTTAATAGGAAAACCCATTTAGTCGAAATGCGCACGCCTTGAGTGTCAAATTTTGTCTATTAGTCCACATATAAGTGAGTTTTAGAGGCTCTAATTTGTGCTGATTTGAAGAAACTTTTTGGACGTTCGGAAAACATGACCTTTCTTGTAGTAAATTTTCTAATTGTGATTTGTTAAAAACAAAGGAAGATGATAAAAGTATGTATGTATGTAAGTATTCCAGCAGCTTTAGAATTTACAAGTATGCATTATTGGACGTAAAAAACGATAAGAACATAAACATTTTTCTTTACATATTTATATACTTTGTAGGCTTAATAAAATGGCTGGAATGTTGTTGACGTAAGAGCTTATCGAGACAGCTTACGCTCTTGAAAATAAAAACACCAACACAAAGTAAATAAGTAGACGTTATCACTAGAACCTGGTCATCCTAAACACATTATTATAAAAAGGTGGGCAAGTGGCACAACCCAGGTAAAAATTCACACTTGTTAGTTGCTTATTTTTGTTTAATTAAATAATTTATGACTGGTTCCAACTACTATTTAGCGGTTATCATAGTGATTTATGAGATGGCAGTTATTAAATGTAACAGCCGTACGCCAACAAGTGTAAATTTGTCACATTATCAAACTGTCCGCAGGGAATGTCCACATTTTATTAAAAGTCTGGACGCAGCAAGTGCGTTATGGAAGTGAATTTTCATAAAAATGTTTTTAATAGCAAATATGTCTCTTTAATGCAATTTGGTTACCGGTATAACCTAGTAAAAACAATATACCATACTTTATCAAAATAACTTATTGTTTGAAAATGTACAAAAATTTTCCGAAAATAAATTTTAAATGTTTCCGAGAAAACTGGTTTCCTAGCCAACGAACCATAGGTTAAAAGCAAATTGCGTTATTGCAATTTGAAGCATTTAATGAAAATTCGCTACCAAAATGCACTTATGGCGTCTCCATATTTTTTTATAAACATACATCACATTTCGAAGAAAAATGCAAAAATGAAATAATATAAAGGATGTTCGAAAAAAAATTGACTGCGATGCCCATTTTGCCAGCTGAACCAATCCTATCCACCACATGCAAAACACGCAGCCGAGAGCGGAAAGTGATCCTGCTATTTAACGATGTAAGCGGCCTAGTCGAATCCGACTGAATTCCTCGGTATCTCCTGCTTGTAACACGTGACTAACTAACTGTAGCAGTCTTATTAAAGCGCAATTCCATATTAATGTCGAGTCCAAACGGCCTTGGGGGGTTAGGGTGTGGGGGGTGGTGGTGGTCGTTCCGTCTCTAAGGAGGTGGAATAAACAACCCTAAAAGGAAACCAGTGTTCGCTCTGTAGCTGGAAGGGTCAGAGTGGACATAATCCACCTTGAGCATCCCACCTCCGCACTAGAATGTCAGTGGCTGCAGGGAATCAGCCACACCTTGACTTTGTATAAGTACTAATCCGACCAACCTTAACGAGTCTGCAGCTATACACAAACCCACGCCCACTACCACCAGTCAACCCGGAGGCACTGGAGCTTGTCCTTCCGGAAGCGAAGGGGATCACATTCTCCTACTAAAACTTTTGGGAGCGGCACCTCAGGGGACAAACTCAGCTACAGAACGTGCCTATTTAGAAGGAGAGGTAGCCTGTCCACAGAACATCAGGAAGAATCGCCAAAAGATCTGAACCACAAAAACCCGAAGCCACTACCACCAGCTAACCCAAGCGGACTGGAGCAGGAATACTAGCGGATATCGGGCCGAGACGAACTAGAGAGAGGCTGATATCTCTTTAGGAGGTAAAATAACTCTCTGGATATTGAGACATCCACTGCGAGCTGCGAAGCGCGTAAGCGACTTCGCTCGGATAGTTTAACACTGGACAAAAAACCCAGAGAGAACCCTGTCAATCAGCTACATAGCATACCTTCACTTTATACCAATTGGTACCAATCCGACCAACTCAGGAGCTCTCTTGCTGCACAAAAACCTATATCCACTACCAGCAGTCAACCCACACGGACGGAGCAGCAATACTAGATGATATCGTCTCCAGACAGTTTCAGGGGAAGTGCGAGATCTTTAAGGAGGTGAAATAACTTCACGGAAATTGAGACCTGCACTGCGAGCCCTGAGACGGACAAGCGACTTCGCATATATAGTAGAGCACATCAAGATGCTAACGAAAAAGCCCTGAAATACCCTGCCAACCCAACGTTCGGTATAGTAGCTGAAGGGGTCAGAGTGGGCATCATCCACACTGGGCGTCCCACCTCCACATTGAAATGGCAATGGCTGGAGCAAATTAGCTACAGGAGACCATACCTTGGCTTCGAGAATGTACCAATCCGACCAAAGTCAGCACTTTTATGGCTGCACAGAAACCCACAGACAATGCCACCAGCGGCTAAAACGGGCCCTCACAGGAGCGAAGGAGAAACACATCCTCCCACTAAGCAATCTGGTAGCGGCAGCTCAGGAAGAGGTAAGCCCACCGACAGAACTGGCCTCTCTATAAAGGCAGGTATGACACATCCTGTCATCAAAACCGCCAGAGGGAGTACGAGAAAATCTGGACCAATTTTCATAATCAAAAACTAACGACTTCTGTAAGAAACTGGATTTTATAGCTGTAATTTTACAATAAGGCGTGAGCCAATAAAACTATGGGCGCAGGTGAGGTACTGAAACAGCCTACCCACCATGGAACCTAACCTAACCTAGAATAAAATTTCGTCTTTAAGAGAATTTAGTTTTTTTTTAACGCTTCTGTGCAAACACTTATTTCAAGAAACGAAAGTTTTTTCACCATGGGCAATGGCTGTATCGGGATTGTTTATTATCCTTGATCAAAATCATACAGACATTGTTTATGTTTTTATCTCAATTACCGTGATTAATTCACCTTCGAAAAGGTATACACGCAATTATAAGTTTGGAGAAATAGTTTTCTTACAGTCATAAAAGCAAAAGGTATTTTCAGTTCAAGTAGAAATCTTCTTAAGTGGTACACTTCAATCAAAAATATTTAACTGCCTCTTATAAACAGAATTTAATTGCTTTAATAGAGTTTGCCAATCCCGTATACCTCAAATTGAAGTGCACTAAAATACTCATTTAAGATCAAGCTAATTAAAGCAGAATGTGAGAAAATTATGAATCTCTTACTGAACGTTGTAAAGAGTTCATCTAAAATCTTGAAAAACAAATTCTGTAAAGAGATTAATTATCTTTTATGAAGGAACTCGACTACATAATACCAATTATAAAATCGATAATATATACCGAAGTTGCTGCAAGCATTCTTGGTATGCTTGAGATGAAAAAGTGAGTTTATAAAATACACATTTATTACCAAAAAGCAACAAATAACAGTTTAGAAACGTACCTCTGATTTTATGTACTTTTTCTTTGCTCTATTACGAAATTTTTGATTTTAAAGATATAACAGGCATTTCTTTTAAATTTTCAACGCCTTCTGCTTAACGAAGTATTTAATAAAAAAGTTTTGGTTTAATAACTTGTGGAGAGCACTAATGAATACAGGCTAGTCCAAATTTAAACTTTTATAAAGCGGAACCTCAGTAACCCAAGGCTTTAAATGAAACTAATTTAACAACTAATTGATGATTTTAAAGACATTATTATTTACGTCCTCGTGGCGCAGGTTGCTAGGTGTCAGCCTGCTAAGCGAGAGGTCCCGGGTTCGATTCCTGGGCGAGCCAAGTTGACTTTGTCTGGAAATTAGTAAAAATAGTTAATGATGGGAAATTAATGTGCTAATGGCCTGAGATGCCGCAGCCAATAATATTAAATTAAAAAAAATTAAAAATAATAAAGACATTATTATGGTGTAGACACACCTTTTAAGTTTCATTACATTCCGAATCTACATGATGCAACTGATCATTTGTCCTGTTCAAGCCTGGGCATTAAAAATAATTGCTTTCTACATAATTTAATTAATTTTTAAAATATTGTCAGCGTAGTAGTGAAAATACAATTATTTTATGGTGAAACCTATTTTACTTGTTTTTCTGCAAAGCGGAACTCAACACGCATAATACGTGGATCACTTCTAGTCGAGATCCTCAACGTGATAACCATTACTTTGTGTATAGGGTCGAAAGTTATATTTTGTTTTCTTCACAATTTGCACGTATACTCGAAAGCTCACACATTTTTAAAGCCTTTAGCTTGACATTTCCTAAAACCAAAAACTTAATATTTGGTACCTATAATAACCTATATATAGACAACGTGTATACCAAATTATCTTAAAATTACTGTGTAAGTTTCCAACATACAAACATATTCGGCGAGAAAATTAACAATTTCCCCAGAACAACTGGTATAATTTAACTGGCTAATGAACTCATCCAAGCCATCAATAAAGGAATGGCACATACCAAATTTTACTAAAATCGGTGAATTATTTTACATTGTGTCCCGCTTAGAAGTGTAACATCCCTATGTTTTCTTTAGATTTCATCCGATTCAAACCAAATCAACCTTAAACTATAGGGTGCAGTATGGTATACTTATGGCTCAAAAGTTAATGTCTCGTTTTAAATGCAAAGCCACCTGTGATCTCAAAGCTAATTGAAAAATTAAAAAAAAACAGACATTTTTTACATATATAATCCTTAGCCATTCATTTTATAATTGTAGGGCAGAACATAAGGCCCCAGCTTTTGCAAATCTTGGCAATATAAATTCGCTTAAGCGCAAGATAACACAGCTATCAACATTTTGTGGCTAAGAATTATTTTAAGACATTATTACATAAGCGAAAAAATAAAATTAAAAAATTTCGGGACGCAGCAAGTGCGTTATAGTAGCGAATTTCCATAATAATTGTACGCTTTTATTATACGGGATATTAGTAAAGTTAATACTTTAAACTTACACAGACCTTGAAAATCGATTTTAAAGGTCCTAGTTCGCGCACATTTGAAGAATTCTTTCGAAAGTGTTACCATCGATATCTCTCTATTATTAAAAAAATCTTGCGTTCTAACCCCTTTTGAGAAAAATGCCAAAAACTCAATTTTCTATGAAGCTAAAGCACTAAATGTTGCTATATTTGTAAAAAGTGTAAGTCTCCTTAAAAGAAACTTGTATTACAAATTTCATTAAAGTTATACAGATTTCCAGAAGGAAACTTAATTCATATTTAGGAAAGTAAAGTATCTGCCAAATTATAAAGGTAGCAGTTATTTTTCCTTATTAATAGTCAGTATGATTTCGTTTTAGTCGACCTAATCAAACTGGTTTTTCAATATCAACAATAACAAAATTATAATTTCAGACTCAAAGGTGACAAACTTATTTAGGCATTTTAAACAAAAATGAGATCTTGTTCAAAATGTATGAAATCTGTGCACTACTGTTCCTCCAAATGTCAAAATAAAACAATAAAAAAAACATACATCCATCGAGCTAGATTCGATCGCGTAACCTTCCGCTTATGAGGCAAGCGCGGTGCGCCCTGCGCCATCTAAGCATACGTCAACCAACTTTTTATTTGCTTGATACTTTAGATCGGCTTCATGCCCGGGATATTATATTCAAAGTATACAGAATTAATTAATAACAGATTTAGTAGAAATACCATTGAAATACATCCCACGACTGTTTCGGTCTTATATGACATCTTATGTCTAAGTTTAAAGACAAAATAAACTATTTTAGAATCATTTTTATAGAGATTTGTCTTGATTTTGTTTAAATTTCTACTATATTATGCAACTGCATAATATATCTATGCTGCGCTAAAAGTGTATTTGGGACCATTCATAAAGCTACAAATATACTGTATTTTATTAATTGATTGAATCCCCCAGTTAAACAACAATCACTTGGCAAATTTTTAATTTCATGTCGTCTGTCATTTTCCATAATTGCGGCCGAGATTTCGCGGTTGTTGGTTCGGGTAGTATGTTTTATGCCTGGTATATATTTAGTTTGGTTACCGTTGATGTATGGTTTATACCTGTTGTATGAATTAATGTACGCGTGGCAGCTAACTGCTTGTCTGTCAGGAATTGGATTTTAACCACTAAGTCGTTTCAACGTATGTCTTTGGGATTTTATTTTTAATTTGGGAAAAACTCTAAATATTGTGTACCAAATTACTTAAAATTCACAACATAGGTTTATTTGCACTATTTATCGCCACATGTAAAGTCTCATTCCAGTTACTCTGATGCTTACAAAAATATAGCGTTTTCAAAAAGTTTACCCCGATTTTCCACCGAAAAAACTTGAGCATAAAGGCGGATTAACAAACTCGACTTTCGCCTAAACAAGATTTTTGTCAAGCTTGATTGAAAGCAATTTAGTATTTTTTGAGTTATCGCTCGAATACATACATACATACATGCATATATATATATATATATATATATATATATATATATATATATATATATATATATATATATATATATATATATATATATATATATATATATATATATATATATATATACATATATATAAACATAAAAATTTTATCGGATCTTGGTTTTGGATTCTAGGGACCCAAATTCGCGCTCATCTGAAGAAATTTTTTCAAATGCTTTATATCGTGACCTCCCTATTCGTAAATTTTTCTTAATAAAAATTCGCTAATAAAAAATTATAAAATGTCACTATTTTCGTTGTGTGGTGTCTCAGATTTAATATGGCAAGGACAACGTAACCAATTTCTTTAAATAATGGCGGATAATATATCTTGATGTTTAAAAATATACCTATCTTGACACTTGTTCTAAGACCGAACACGAGCAAGAGTTGCAGTGAAATTTATTTTATGACTTGAGTGACACTGTACAACACAAAAGAATTTTTAAATCGTTACCAGACGTTACATTAAACATACATTTCTATCAATAAAATATTTATTCACGTACAAGCTTTATAGCTTTTGCAGACGACAAACACGTGTTTTAACAGCTCAAGATAGCGGTAACGATGCATGTTGAAAGAGAACTAAAACTATTTCGTTAATAAATCCAGTTGTAATTGGGTTTCAGATCATTAACAGAATAGTTTGACGTTGAATTTTCGCAAAATATTGTAAGATTCTTGTAACTGAGGTATTGCTATAATTAGTCACTTCTTTGCTTAGTATATAACGAAGCGAAACGTCATTATTTTCTCAAAAACAAGCGACCGATGTCACCATCTGTCGCACAGAGTAGTTAGCCTAATGATGAAACAATTTACGGGGTGTTTTTTCTTAATTTTTTTCTCAACTTAATCTTAATGGCTTCCGGAGTTCTTTAACACACGCTCAGACGATTTATGGCAGTTAGATAATCAAAGATAATCTGATAATAAATCAGAATTAGGAGGATGTAAATATGTCTAGGGCTATCATCTCAACATCATATGCTTAAACTGCAACAAAAATTGACTTCAACGGTAAAAATAAAAGGTAGGAAGGAAGAAGCAGACAGTAAACACAGACAAATTAGAGGTTAAGAACGAGGATACAAGAAAAATAAACAAATTAAAACCGTGGTCAAACAAAAATGCAAGAAAGCAAAGAAGATGGAAAGAAACAGTGCAAAAAAAAGGAAAATTCATTAAAAGCAGGCGGAGATATCAAGGTTACCTTCAGGTATAAGGACTGCAATGGAGGAAGGCCTTAAACCACTCAAACAAGAAAAAACTCCTGCCGTAGACGAACTAAGAGCGGACCTTTAAAACAACTGGGGTAGAAATGAAAAGAACTATAGAGTGAGTTTGAGAAGTCTTGGTAAAAGTACTTCTATTCCAAAAACCGTAAACGCGCAAAAATGCAACCGGCACGGGACAATAGGTTGAACGGATAAAGATAAGTTCGCAGCCTCGATGGTGTGGAGGTAAGAACGTGTGCCCCTGGACTCAATAGTCTCGGATTCAATCCTCAGCAGAAACGTCAAAATTATTTTTCAGTATATACTGTAAATTAACATGAACAGAGGTGTTTGAGCAAGTTGAATACCTTCACAGTTCGCCTTTCGGAAGGGGCCTGAAACCGTCGGTCCTCTGTATCATGCAATGTTGGCCACGTTAATAAATCCCTACCCTCCTTACAGCAAAAAACGGGACCTGGTAAAAAAAAATTAGAAAAAATATCAGGACGCAGCAAGTGCGTTATTATGGTAGCGAATTTTCATTAAATGTTTCAAATCTAGATAACTCAACTTTCTATAAATCTAGAAAGTTGAATTTTGGCACGTAGTAATATATTTACGAGAGCAGCATACCAACCAATTTTCATCAAAATAGCTTTGTTATTTTATGAGATACAAATTTTTTTCGGAATTTTTTTTTTAGAAAAACTTGTTCGATAGGGCTGGCTAACGAACTCATCCAAGCCATTAATAAAAGATCGTCTCTAAGGTCTCAGTGTGTTCAACCCTAGGCCCAGATCTCTCTTAGGCCTAGAGTTGAACACACTGAGACCTTAGAGACGACCTCTGGCGAGATTTGGTGAGTAGGCAGATTGAGGCCCCGTAATCGAGCTACGACAACCCGACCCACCTTTGAGCACCGCTCTAAAGAGTAGGCAGATTGAGGCCTTACGAGTTCATGTCCTTACATATTTCCTTTACCTCTTGAAAATGGCTCCAAAACAGGAGCCGAAACGTCGAGTTTTAATAAGTTCTGGACGCCGATCAACCCGAGTACCAAGTATGTCTTATATATATATATATATATATATATATATATATATATATATATATATATATATATATATATATATATATATATATATATATATATTGCTATAGATAGCAAATGATAGGAAATATTACGAAATTTTAATAGGAAAACGGGAAATTTATGCATACTAGTATATATAAAATAAGTGTATACACCCTAATGTAGCAATGAAAGAGTTTTGGCAGGAGATGTCAACGCCCGACATGAATGTCAGTGACCCATGTAGCAACCCTCGATGTTAAGTTACATTCGAGTAATAAAAAAATTATATATTCTAGAAATATCCACAAAGAAACCAAGAACAATGCTTCAGTTTTGTAGGGAGAATGAGATTGTAGATAATATAATTGTAGTCTTGTTGATTTTATTGTATAAAAAAAATTAGATATGACCAAGCTAGCTAAAGACTCACCATAGTGAAAGAGCGGAGGTCATTTATAAAAAACAAAGGTTTGTAGAATATTAAGGTGATGTGCGCGTCAGAAAAAAACGTAAAAAGACGTTAAAGGTTTGACGGAAAACACAGGTGTGTGACGAACAATAGCGTTTTTTCACCTGTAGGAGAGTTAATAAAAGCAACGGTCCGAGAGAGTCCGGGCTTGTCTTGTCTTTTCCATCCAGTGAAATCATCTGTATCACTTTACCAGACCAGGTGATCATCGTCATAACTAAGATTCCAGAGTGCATCGAAGTGAGGGTATAAAACACCTCCAGAGTGCTACGACTATGGAATAAATATATATCAATATGTTAACGAAGTAAATCCGTTAATAATCAATGGCATGGACAAATGAGAAAGATAATAATAATTAATCAAGGTCCGTATTAATGGAAGAACAATAAATATTCCAATGGAAAATATGTCAGTAAGTGTTACCTTTTCTTAAATTGACCAGTGCGGGTGGAATTTCACCATTTTTACAACAACAATCAAATATTTTTGTGCTAATAAATTTCAAAAAACAAAAATTTTGTTTGAAATAAACGGAAAGAGACCGTTCTGTAGAATTATCGATGTATATTGATTATGTAGTATCCATGTTTAATTAATTGTGTAATTAGTTATAATGTTACCAGAATGTTTTTTTAATAGGATTTTTCAAGTTATATTTATGTAAAGAATGTTTTAAAATATCTCTTTGTATTTAACAAGTGTCATATCGGCACAGTTAAATGTTTTAATAGGATTTCTCAAGTTATGTTTATGTATTGAATGCTTTAAACGTTTCTGTTTGTGTTTAATGTGTGTCAAATAGACACCGTAAAATTTGTGTAATAAATTAAATGGAATGTATAACAGATTGTAATTAACGGAAGTATTGTTTTTGGTTGATATTTAATCAGCAAAATTGTTATATAGCCATCTGTGCAAAGCGATAGTAATTTTGATCAAGTGAAAATCAATAAATGAATTTAAATAACACATATTAGTGAATTTTAATTAGTAGAAGCTAGCTGTAATTATAAGGAACCCAACCTGATGATTAGGACGTATGTTCTCAGCTCTATAATAAATTTTTGCAGGTATATGCTACCCATAAAGTAAAGTAGAATACCATAGCAATATATATATATATAAACATATACAAATTCAAACGGACCTTGGTTTCGGGTTCTAGGAGCCCAAATTTGCGCTCATTTGAATTTTTTTTTGCAAAGTCTCACCATAGATGCCTCTCTATTTAAAATAAATTCGATAAAAGATGAGTTGAGACTAGAGAATCAATGCCTACCACAGTAGAAGAAATGATGCACGAGATAGATAGATACAGGTACGTTTATTGCACCTGGAGGCCTGGAAAAAGAATTAAATAATGTGGAATGTAAAATATTTTCTGATAAAACATAAAGATCTGCTGGATTGGTCTGGAGAGATAGGCGCTTTATTATCAACCTATACGAAAATCAAAGCATAGTTAACAGGTGTGTGTGTGTTTTTTGTTTCTTTAACGTCAGCCTATTTCCGCGACTATGGCCAATCACCGACGCCGGAGCAGTTTCACCTCACTATCCTGGAAATGTTGCCGAACCCCTGCCTTTCTGTAAGGAGGGTAGGGATCTTTAACGTACCCAACATCGCATGCACACGGGACCGACGGCTTTACGCCCCCTCCGAAGGGCGGAACGTGCAGACATTCAACTTGCATAAATACAATGCAGACCCTCGGCTGATGTTAATGTTACAGTTTGTACTGAAGAAGTGAGAGGAGTACCCTGGAATCGAACCCAGTACCCTTCGGTTCAGAGGCACACGTTCTTACCCCTGAACCACCTTGGTTCTAATTAATAGGTATTAAGGGATATAAAATTGAAGCTAAAATAAGGAAAGGTGTATATAGAAGGGATGTCAATTATCAGTATTTGTGAAATTTGTTCATAGTATATACAATATATAGGCTAGAAGAAAAGACAGCAGAAACCAAAATAGACGGAAAACCGTTCCATTGCATAAGGTACGCAGATGACAAGAGAAACGGTAAAAGAATTGATGGCGTTAAAAAGAACTTAACTAAAAATCAAAGTGAAGACAATGAAGATACGTACGGATAAGACAGCGATAGTAAATATCAAGCTAAACGGCCTGCAACTTGAACAAGTATAAAGTATTATTAGCGATGATGGTGAATGCAGCAAATAACTGAAAAGTATACCACGTTAGCAAACCAAGCATTCAGTTGTCAATATACTATTGTCACTAATAAACATTTTAACTTGCACCTTAGGCAGAGTGCTATAATGTATGGGGCGGAAAACTGGACTTTGAGTAGGCAGGGCATGGAGAGATTGAAAGCTTTTTAAATGTAGACAATGACAAAGATAAGGTGCATTGATAGTAATGCGAATATAACTGCTCTAAAACAGGTGAGCGAATAAAGATGCTTACTGAAAAAATTGAGGGGAAAGGCATAGTTGCTGATAAACAGAACATAGACTTTAGTTACTCTTGCTACTAATATAAAATACTGCTGAGCTTTAATAAAACAGAAACCGGTAGGTGTTTCTTAAAACTATCAAAATGCATCTAACCATAAGTAAAGAATCAAAATTATGTTTTAAGACGAACACAAGCATCAGCTTTTAATCAGTTAAATAGCGAATAAAAGAGTATATTTGTACGTTGACGACTTTAGTGTCGTTGATTAGTTGTACATAGTGCCTATATATAACATTTATTGTCTATTTGAGATGTTGAGAGAACATAGTTCGGAGTCACGAACGAGATATCGCTATTGCGATACATCTTACTATGTTCTGGAAGACGGCCTCCATCTAGCAACATTTCTTAAGATGCATTCTGATCGTTATTAGGATAACACATTGACGAGCTTCAATAAGAGAGACACCACGAGGGCTTACAGCCTAAATACTATCGTACTGTGGATGTCGACAAGGAGGAAAGAGGCAACTTGTTAATTCTGGACTTGAAGGGTTAAAGGTTCGGGGGAGAAGGAAAAACATGTGCCGGCAAGGAATTCCACAACTTGGAAGTCCTCGGGACAAAAGAGCGGGCATAACAAGATGTTCTATGTCTGGTAACCTCGACAGTAAAAGGGTGCATTCGCTCTGTTTCCCTGGTAGATCGGTTGGGGGCAGCAGGCGGAGGAACTATGGAAGAAAGCTCCTCTGAGCAGTGCTCGTGCAGATATCTATAAAAGAGAGAGGTCACCAACGGCACGTCGGTGGGCAAGGGATGGCAGCCTTTGGGTAAGGGTAGGGTCACCGATGAGACGTATAGCTTTCTTCTGAATGGAGTCCAGGATAGCGAGTGTAGAAGCGGCAGCAGCACCCCAGATGTGGGAGCAGTATTCCAGGTTTGGTCTTATTTGTTAAGTATATAAGGTATAGAGATTAGCTGGTGAAAAGTATTCGCGATCCCGGAAGAGGAAACCTAATTTCTTAGCAGACGCTTCTGCAATTGATGTGACATGTTGGTGCGAATTAAGATTTCGATCCACAGAAATGCCAAGAAGTGAAAAGAACTCATTACTTTGAATAATTTGGTTGTTTATTGTGATGGGTCTAGGGCTGGTGTATCTCTTATGAGAAAGAAAGCAAAACTGTGATTTGGTGGGGTTGAATTGTACAAGATTTCTACTTCCCCAGTCCTATATTTTTTGGAGATCCACGGAGATAGAACCCTCCATGAGTCTGCGATCCTCATCTAATTGAGCTAAAGAGACAGGCTTAGAATATTGTATATTTGAGTGGAGGGTGCTGTCGTCCGCGTAACTGTGAACTGGGTTGGATGTGCTAAAGAGGAGGTCATTGATGTGGAGAAGAAACAAAGTAGGGGCTAAATCTGAACCTTGAGGAACTCCTGCATTAATTGGATACAGTTTAGAGGAATGGCCATTCACGACAACAGAAATGCTCCAGTTGGAGAGGAAATTTGCTGTCCACGTACAGAGTTTTGGTGGTATGCCATAGGCTGGTAGTTTATTAAGCAGCGGTGCGTGCCAGACCTGGTCGAATGCTTTGGATATGTCTAGAGCGACAGTATGGGATTCACCGTGTAGTTCCATAGACTTGTTCCAAGAATGGGTGACGAAGGAAAGGAGGTCGGCAGTTGATCTGCGCTGACGGAATCCATATACTGCCTGTCGTGGATTAGACTGTGTTTTTCAAGAAATTTTTGTAATTCGGTGTTTATATACTTTTCCATCATTTTAGAGACGACTGAAAGGAGAGAAATAGGCCTGTAGTTGGTAGGGTATGTGTTTCGAACGGTTGTCAAAAGTGACAAAATACATCTAGCCTTACATAATCAAAGGGGCATGCTAGAAAGATTGATTCATACAGATTAGAGCAATAATATAATACAAGAGACTGTTTTGAATTAAATGTAAACGCCCCGAAGACCACGGACAATACATTTTTTAACATGCCAAATTATCCGAAATTTATTAGGCTTTCTTCATGATTGATAACGCTTTCTTAAAAAGCTTGAATATTTGTAACAGTATTACCAGACATTTCTAGGCATGTACAAAACTAAACTTTAGTTTTACACTCACAAACACATGTAAGGCATAAACTTATATTCAGTACGAGTTAGAGGTAAACTTAACAATTACTTGAATTTCTCACTCCAATATTTACTATTATACTTAGTGTATTGCTGATATGTAGATTAGTCTTCTTGTTAAAGAGCGAGAAGCGTTTGATATTATTACCGTAACAGTAGTAGCTCGTCGTGTCAAGATTATGCCTGCAAAGCAACATACTGCTCACAAATCTCATCAATCTTACATTGTATTTACTTCGTAGACATAATGCCTCATTAATCGAAATTAGAGATCTTACATGCTCACTTGCAGCTTTCCAGTCAACAACAAAGCTAAAATTATAGTAACAATACCTGTAATTAGACGTTCCAGACAACTTAACAGACTTGAACAAGTTATTTGTGTTCACAGAAAGGCGATAATTCGTCTGTCTAAAAGCAACAATTCGTGTCTACTGTAGTTTAATACATTTTCTAGAAAATTTGTTTTCTATTTAAAAAATTGCTAAGTTAGCAAACTTCCGTTTAATGCAGACCTGAGTGGTTGGTCATATAAGCTACCTTGTTGTAGAGAACCCTTCAGTTTGATAAAAAAAGTTCTGGTTCATTACAAGCTCTTAGCGCCTCATAGTCACTGCTCCTGGCACAGCATAATCACTTAGTATTATTATAGCAACTAGTTGCTTGCTCTTGGATGGCAGCGAATCTTTAGCATTGTGTAAAAAGATATGGGGCTTTTCCTTTGTCTCTTACTTAAATATGATAATTTCTGAAATGCAACGTTTTAAGTAAAAAGCTTGTACAACCCAAACGTCGTGTTCTTATGTAGATATACAGACAGTGGCGCATTAATATAACAAAGCGTGATGATATATCCATAATTATGCAAGATATCAAAGAAGCTATGTACTGTTTGGCATCATTGGTCCAGTATTAAGAATCTATGGGTCTGAAACCAAGGTCCTGTGTTCAATTTGCAATAGAAGCGTAAAATTATTTTCAGCACATACTGTAAAATTAATATTAATTCGGGTGTTGTCATTGCGTTTGACCACTTTGATTATCTGCACGTTCCGCCATTCGGAGGGGGCGTAAATCCGTAGGTACCTTGCACGTGCGATGTTGGTCACGTTGAAGATCTCTACCCCCCCTTACAGAAAGAAAGGAGTTCGGCAAATTTTCTAGGATTGCGCGGTAAAATTGCTCTCTCTCATTGGCCACAGTCGCCAAAATAGACAGTTCCTAAAAGAAGCAAAGATACAATATAATACAATAAAATTTTCTCCATAAGCTCCATATTTTAAAATTAATTTCAACTATAGAATTCCATATTTTCGAGGCCAACCAAACATAATTTATTTTAAGTGAACGCCCCATATTTCATCTCACCTATGTGTTCAAATCATTTATATATATATATATATATATATATATATATATATATATATATATATATATATATATATATATATATATATATATATATATATATATATATATATATCTTCTAAACGTTGGGTTGACAAGGCTTATACTTCCAGATAGATTTTTGTTGTTGTTTGGAAAGCCATCTGGAAGTAGGCGGCTTTGATTTGACCTTCAGCCATTTTTAGTGAATTTTCATAGAAAATATTTACTAATGGGGAGATCCCGATTTATTAATTTTGACAAAATTTGTTCAAATGAGCGTGAACTAGAACCCATATACGGGGTCAGTTTCAATTTATATATATATATATATATATATATATATATATATATATATATATATATATATATATATATATATATATATATATATATATAGGGTGTGGTGCCAAGACTTTTAGTTAGGCGTGTTTTAATAACTACCCCGTTTTGAAATTTGAGAATTTACTCGCATACATTTGAGACAAATTCCAGTTCAGTGAAAATAGTTTACTTTATGCCAGACTTCCGGTTTAAAAGGAAGTGACCATCAACTTGCTTATTTTAAATACAACATGGTGATTTTAATTATATTTTTGAATTCTACATTGAATTTGAGATAAATTATTACTAATATACCATATGTGAAAAGTCAACCGTTTTCGAAATTATTAGACTTTTTTGAAAATTCTCGCAAAAACCTAGGTGAACGTTACACGTTATCTCTCTGGAAATACAACTGAGAAGCCTCAATTTTTGCAAAGATGACCGTCATATTGACATCTAAACGAACGTTTAATAGTATTTTTTTTTAAATATACAGGGTGATAAAAATTAGCTGTGCCATTTGGTAAAATTGAAATCACAATTACTCGCTTATTTCAAATCGAAAACACTATATTTTATGAGCTATTTCGGTTCGCATCTGGTTTCCCTTCAACGTGTATTAGCATTCCCTATACCCAAATTCCACTGTTTCCAGAATATTTCAATTTCATTGGATTCACTTAATTCAAATTGTCACAATAGATTTAAAGCAGGCTTTGTAACTTGATAATATGCTTGTTGACGTCTACATGTCAAGTCCCACCTCTTACAAATGCGAACATAGCATTTGTTGGGCCTTCTCGAGTGAAAAAAGAGAACACTTTTAACAACTTGTCAAATCAAAATACAGCTCAACAAGGTAGCTGGTTATTTATTATAAATGAGTACAGGACTTAACTAATAGCTAGTGGAAAACTAAAACACAAAAACAAATAAAAAAAATTGTGGAACTTATAACAAATGCTCAAAATTACGCCCACTGACATGGGGGCATTTTATCCATCTCAAAATGTGACGGTTCGTAGCCTGATTTTTCTCGAATTCAGTGAATTGACGGCACGTAAAACTACCTACCAGGTCTTCTTTTGTGGTGGCATATTCGTGGTAAACTTTATTTTTTATGTAGCCCCAGATGCTTGCGTCCAGAGGCGTTGTCATGGGACCGTGGTGGCCATCTATGTGGGCCGTTATTGGCAATCCGCCTGTCTTCAAAATGTTGGTGCAAAAAAAATCATGAGCTAAATGAAAATTGTGAGGCGGTGCTCCATCTTGCTGATACCAGCTTGTTCTGGCTTCTTCTAAACTCAATGTGTTGAGAGTAACTAGAATCACTTCGTACAAAATGTCATTATAACACACCAGTGAGATTTTCATCGTATATTTTAATCCCAAAAATCGTATCGCTCTTGATTGCATAAAACACATTGAATGACCACCTGTCTTGCAAATTGTTGATCCTGGTAACATGGGGATTCTCATCTGACCAGAGGTGACTATTGTGGCGATTGTGCATGCCATTTTTGAAGAACTTTGCCTCATGGCACCAAATATTTCTTTTGAAGGAATTATCATCTGCTTGTGTTTTCAATAGGAATCATTCACAGAACTCAACACGTCTAGGAAGATTGTTTGGTTGCAAACCATGTATCGGGTATTAAGAAAAGGGTATTCAATTATGCTTTTTCAAAATTCTGTGAATTGTTCTAGTTGACAAGCGTAATTTTTTTGCAATGCCTGATGGATGCCGTGGGATCAGCAACAAAAAATGCCAATACGTTCACTTCGTTTACCTCGTTATCGACGAGTGGCTTACGCTTCGGTACTTTTGGGCGAAAACTTCCATGATGTGAACAATTTTGCAGCAACCTCTTTATCATGTCGTGGCGGGGTTTCGGTTTATTCGCGTACTTTTCTGCAAATGTACGACATGTTTGGCCCACAATTCGTCGGCATTCACCATAGCTAATTAAAAGCTCCAAAAAATCGTCGTTGGTGTACTGAAAATTTAAAATTCTTGCACCCCATGGACTGATATATCACGATATTTATGACAATAAACTTCGCTTGACGCTCTCTTGACATGTAGACGTCAACAAGCATATTATAAATTTCCAAAGTCTGCTTTAAATCTATTGTGACAATTTGAATTAAGGGAATCCAAGAGAATTGAAATAATCGGAAAACGGTGGAATTTGGGTATAGAGAATGCTAATACACGTTGAAAGGGAAATCGGATGCGAACCGATATAGCTCATAAAATATAGCGTGTTCTATTTGAAATAAGCGAGTAACCGTAATTTCAATTTTACCGAATGGCACGGCAAATTCTCATCGCCCTGTATATTTAAAACAAACGCTATCAAGCGTGTCGTTTAGGTGCCAATCTGAGGGTTATCTGTGCAAAAACTTAGTCTTCTCAGTAATCTCAAAAATACCAAAGCTGTGGTAACCAAATTTGGTGCGTAGGTTTACGTTGTAGACAAGTAAACCAGACATCAAAACGTAGATCTGTAGTTTACAACAAGAAAAAATATATTATAAGCATTTAATTAAGAAAAATGTTTGGTGTCAGATCATTCTATGAAAATTTACTACCATAACGCCCTTACTGGATCCATACTTTTTTTATTCTTTGGATATAACTTTTATTATGTTATACGGGCTAGATTAAAAATTATGATTATTGTTATATCAAAATCATAATGAAATATACAGGAAGTAACATGATAAATGGTGAAAATTGTAATACTTGCAAACATAAATTTATAATTATTAACTTATTTCGACTCAAGACTGAAATATTTTACAGCGTGGGTATTTTATACAGGCGAGGTCAAAATTAAAATATTATTATTTTATTTTAATGGGACACCAATATATTACGTTTTAGAAAGGAATGACGTGCCGTCTTCCACTTTTCCATGTATAAAATCATTGGTTTTTAAATGTATGTACAATATGTTTGCGATGACCTCAGAAGCTTAAGTCCATTAGGCACAGACTTTTGGACTTTTTAATTTGAACTCGTTTCTAAGATACACAGAATTATTTTTAGGAAACATGCAATTTTTTTAAACTAGCTTGTACGGCTAAAAACAACTATATCGAACTATTATGAAAAATGATATGAATTTATGTATATGATATATTTAAAAAGAAACACTCCACAGAGTTGAAAATAAATAATATAATAAAATAAATAGAGCAAAAGGCTGCCTATAATTTTTGTAATTTTGTATATACGCAGAGAAACAAGGTTGAACCTTCTGAGCCAATCTTAAAGAACATGTAGGATAAATAAATAAATAGTTGATCTCTAAATTTTGCCAAACTTCGCGAGGAATTTACTGATTTGATACCAAAAAAATATATTTTTGTCAAAAGGGGCTTAGGATGAATAGATAAAAAATTGTAAAACTGCTTCCCTGGTGCCGGTTCCAAGCCCGAAAATGGAGTGGTATTGCCTTTTTATTTGAGCATGCTTTCATTTCAACTAGGTTCGGAACATGTTTCCTTTTTCTTTAATCTTTCTTATCTCGCGCTCTTTCTACTTTTGTACCATCCGCCATCTGTTTTTTTTTCCTCCCTGACACTAACGTGTCTCTTCGTTTTCAAACTAAAGGAAAAGCCGAGGTGTAAGATATCGTGCCAAAGTCTGAATAATGATCGCAATGGCAAAAGCGGTCGCGAATGTGCCCCCAGAGTAGTCGGGTACACTCCCTGGTATTCGTACCTTACAGGGGATGTGTTTGAAATGACCTGTTTTCCTCTGCTACTCTTGGAACAAAGTGGGCACCGCAAATTACTTACCCAATAAAAAGGTCGAAAGCCGTGAAAAGTGGGCGGCTAGCCAGATGTATATGTTGACAGCACTACCATGGGGACACATGTCTGCAATTCGGGCAAGCAGGTCAGCGACACAATAGTACAGAAACCGCAGATAAGTGTTAAATCGCAGAAATTCAAAAGGATGGCTTAGGGAATCGAATGCAGAATAGGAGGGACTCATATGGGGCCCCCATCCGGACGAAGTGGGACAAATCTATTAAAGAGGGCGAATAACTTCTATATAGGTGGGTGGCACCACCGTAAAGGGAAGTAGATCCTCTCGTTAAACTGAGGTATCAAGTTGCTGCAAGCATATATCCCTTATAGTAAGGGCAAGGAGTTTCCAAAAAGAAGGTATCGATGTGAGCTTACTGCAACAAGCTTCTGTCAAGGATCCATGCGCTTTTGCAATGCGAAGACTTAACCAGGATGAGTTCTCAATCACTTATCTAAGTAAAAATAAACTAAAAACTGAAAACTATATGAAGCAGCGTTTATCTAGGCTGTTGACTAATAACGTAGATAAAACTGGACAGAGGGCTGTAGACATTTGACGGTTACAAGGCATCTTAAGGGTGGCGGTGACAAAGACTGAATGGCCAGTTCCCCTCAAATCCAAATCAGCCATGCCGCCTTGTCTTTACAATGATTTTTGTCTACAGCGGTTTTCTTTCAGCTATAATTTCGCACATTTTCAATTTGGTTATATTCTCTAGCAGCTCTCTTTTGTCCGCTTCTTTATTTTTTCTAAATATGTGTTCTTCGTGTATCTTTCTCAGAAAATTACTATGTCTCAGAATATGCTTAACAAATCCTACCTTCCTGCTTTCGGCATCTTTAGTCTCTCACCTTTTCTTATTCTGTATCTTGTGTTATTCATTTTTATTCAAAGCCTGATTTTAAAAGCTTTCACTGTCTTCATATTCTGCTACTATAAACATGACCAAAAAATGTTTACTTCCCCCAAAGATTTTAGACAGCCAAGATCTGCTGGCAATTGTTGAAAATTTGAGTAGGAAAACAATACTTTTTATTCTGGCTATCTGCAAAATGATTACAGAAATCTATTTACAGTTAAAAATTAAACGTCAAATTGTGTCTTAGTGTGACATTACGCTAGAATCAGTTGAAAAAGCGAAGCAACATGAAATCGATACAAGAGTCTAATCTCATATAATCTAAATGAAGTTCACATCTAAAGAATTCCCAGGGGGGCGTGGGGTGGAGCATTTGGTGTTACAGTAGAGTGAGGCGACTGCTAAGGATTAGGTGAATTTTTGTTCAGATAGATGATACATTTTTCTACCCTCCTTATAGTAAATTGTATATCTGAAATATCTCAAATATTATATTCTGAACAAAATACGATGTTAAGATAGAGGAGGGTGAGATGGTCTGATGTATTTAATAGAAGCGTCAGTAGTGGGAGGAGCAAAAGTGAGGACTGAATACAAAACATTTGTCAATGAGGTTTTCTTGATTAAAATCAAATAACCCTGATATAAAATAAAGAAACGTAGAAAAATGAAAAACAATATGTCTAGGCTCACGAGCTAGTAAAACGCATATATTTGATTTATAACTAGCTGACCAGACAGACGTCCTGTCCAAATATGTCAAACGACATTTGTGCACGTAGTGAAATAAACCGGAGAAACAAGCGGTTTTAGTTTTCCCCAAATCTTCCAATTTTCCGGGAAACTTTTCCAATGTTTCTTTCGCTAAAAACCTTACTCGGACTATTACGAACATTGTCAAAATTCACTTTTGAGTACATATTCCAAAACCAACATCAACCGAGGTTGTGCGATGTTGAACAAAATTTCCAGGATAGCGAGGTGAAACTGCTGCACCCTGGCGTCGGTAATTGGCCATAGTAAAGGAAATAGACAGACGTTACAAACAAAACAAAAAAAGCAAAACAAAAAACAAAAAAAAAGATCGACAATTAGTCAGCGCATCAAGGAGATACAGCAATACTAATATAATACCAGCAGCTGGTTAACAAAATCTAACAAAAAATAACATTTATTTATCTAATTAACCTTGCTGAAAACTT
>OZ023269.1:31506993-31509493 GCA_964006375.1 Tillus elongatus
CTTTTCATATTTAATTAACACCGGTCCATTGTTTTTTGAGTTATCGGTGTGAAAACTACATATAAACATATATGTCTGAAACTGATTCTGGATATGGGTTCCAGGGGGCCTAGTTCGAGTTTATATAAATAATTTTTTCAACATTCAAAAGTCGCAATCAAAATAGCAAATTTTACTGCGAACATTCGCTATCAGTTGCTTGAAATTTTCCTATTACATATATTATTTTGAACTGACATATCTTTTATTTTAAAAATGGAGCATTTTATTACCTTTGTTTAAAGTATATTATTGAAATACACATGTTTTAAAATTATCGGTTTTTACAAAATTTGTATGTTTTATGGGTTAACTAGTTTTCATTTTAGCTTAAATGAATTGTAGCTTTGATAAAGCTAACAACTGCCTCCTGAATTTTATTTGGGCAGAAAAATGTAAGACTAGCTTATTGGACACTCAACATAATATTTACGTAATGCGTATTCTTCCAAAAAACGCTTTATCACAAAAATTGCATCACCGGCGTCAACTGCTGCTAGAATTTGGGGTGTATTACAATCATCCAACGCGGGTCTGGCAACGATGTTAGTATGGCCCTTCATAAGATTAGCTATCGTTGAAACAGTTCTTTCACCTGATACGAAGCTTTTTTTCTAGACAACGAAACAGCAAGACCGTTGTTAACTATAAAAAGAATGAGAATTACTTCCATCCAAAACAGAAAAAGGAGGAAAGAAATTTCTGGAGGATTGCGTGATTAAAGGCAGAGCGATAAATGGTCAATCATATCAGTCTCTGGCAGACTGTTGCAAAACGGTTTATCACCGGCAATTTCGACAAAAGGCCTAACATTCACAGTATTGTGTTTGCCATTGCAATAGATTGGATTAAACCTGTACCGATTTAATGAATAGGGTATAAAACTGCAGATTATTAAATGCAGTTGCATATTGCTTCAATTTCGATCCGCATATTAGGTTCAACAAATTATGCTCACTTAAAATGTTATATCAAAATGTAATAGTGTTAACCTACGTAAACTAAGTTGTGTTAAAAAAGCGTGGACGCAGTAAATGCGTTATGGTAGCGTATTCTCATTTAAATGTTTTTAAAGACTTACATGTATTTTTTATTCAACGGAACCAAACTTGATTAACGGTATAATCTTTATAGTAGAAGCAACCTCTTCAAGCACTTTACACAGTTCCAAGTTATCTATAGGAGCCTCGGTGGTTCAGTGGTAGGGCCGTGTATCTCTGAACCGAGGGGGTACCAGGTTCTGTTCCTAGGGTTTCCCCTTCAGGTCTTCAGTACATACTGTACAATTAAGATCAACCGAAGTTGTGGCATTGTATTTGAGCAAGTTGAACGTCTGCACGTTCCGCTCTTCGAAGGGGGCGTAAAGGCGTCGGTCCCGTGCCCATGCTATGTTGGGCACGTTAAAGATACATACCCTCCTTACAGAAAAACAGGAAATCAGCAAAATTTCCAGGATAGTGAGGTGAAACTGCTTCCTGGTGTCAGCGATTGGCCATAGTCGCGGAAATAGACCCACGTTACAAAAAAGTTATCTGTATATATAATTAATCATAAAGAGATTTTTCACAAAAATTCAAGAAAAAATCTTTGCATGAAAATTTTCAAACAACTTCTGTCGCAAAAATTCGCCATTCTTATTATACAAAAATTGACTTAGTAATGTTACACATTTTTTTTTTTACGAAAATTCGAAACTTTATTTTTCTACAATAACTTATTAAACATTAATTAGTAATTACTAACATGTCACAAAGATTTTACAGAACGTGATTTCCACGAAAACAAAAACAAAAGTTCTGCGAAAACCGACTAAATGTTTTCTACAAGAAAATTTGCTGAAAAAAAGACATAAAATTCAAATTATACACTGACTGTAATTAAAATTGAAAAAAATTAAAAATGGCTTTTTTTATTTATTGCGAAAAATTTAACCCGTGGAGGTAAAAAAAAATATAAACGGAACAATAACCACATTGTCATGTCACAAGCAGAAATAAGGGTCTGGGCGCAGCAAGTGCCTTATGGTAGTGAATTTTCATAGAAATGATCTGGCACCAAATATTTTATTATAACTTTTTTTTCTAACACATAAATCTAAATTTTGGTGTATGGTTTAATTTTTATAGCGTATACCTACCTACCAAATTTGGTTACCACAGATTTTTAATTTTTTGAGATAATTTTTTTTTTTTGGAAGAACTCAAAATTTTCCCGGAAAACCTGGTCTGATTTTTCTGGCTGAAGAACTTTTCCAAGTCACTTACAAAAGGAAGGTGCATGCCAAATTTGATCAAAATCGGCCTATTATGTTTTGAGTTATCGGTGTGATACATACATACATACATACATGTATGTATATATATATATATATATATATATCTCTCTCTCTCTCTCTCTCTCTCTCTCTCTCTCTCTCTCTCTCTCTCTCTCTCTCTCTGTGTGTGTGTGTGTGTGTGTGTGT